>QEPC01012343.1:1081270-1102257 GCA_003113815.1 Sphenodon punctatus
CCCCTTACCTCTCGGACCTAATCTCCCTACGCACTCCTGCACGCGCTCTCTGCTCTTCCTCTGTCCCCTCCCTCACTCTCCCTCGTTTCTCCTGCTCACCTAACCGCCTTCGACCTTTCTCCCTCACTGCCCCCCATGCCTGGAACTCCCTCCCTACACACATCCGCCTTGCCCCCTCCCTCCGCTCCTTCAAATCCCTCCTCAAGACCCACTTTTTCCTCGCTGCCTTTCCCAATGCCTGCTAGTCGTTCCCCATATACTTACTGTCTGTCCTCCTCTGCAGACTGCTGCAACCAACCTGATTGTAACCAAGTCAAGCATACGCACCTGAGATTTCCCATCCGCTTGAATGTTTGTTTGTCTTCTCCCCTGTCTCTCCCGCTGTCCCCTCTCCCTGTCTCCCCCTCCTTGTCTTTTAGATTGTAGCCACAGGCAGGGACTGCGTCTATTTCTGTGTTCTGTACAGCGCCAGGCACATGGCTGGTGCTATATAAATGTTTATAATAATAATAATAATAATAACAATGGTGCTTTCCAAGTCATCCATGTCAAGTTTCCTTTGTTGTGGAGTATGGCTTCAGAGCTCAGAATGGTCCCCCTCTATACAGGTGGATGGAGGCCTGAGGAATGCAGAGGCTGAGAATGACCTGCAGGCTGAAATGAACAGCAGACTACTCTGTTGTGTCACACTTATGAAATCTTAAACAGAAAGTAAAATAAAATGCTCTAGCTGTTCAATACCAGTTCTCTCATTCCTCTAATGTGAGAGCACAATAGTCTGCAGGCAGGCACTGAGCAATATTAAATTCAGGAACACCTGTAGAATCCCATCTACCATACAGATATGTATCATGCCTATTAAATAGTTCCCAAGAACCACAACTTCAGAGAAGAGGTGGTTGTTGCATACTGGCAATAATTAAGGACTTCTGGTTTAAAATTTGGTAATACTTACAGCAAGCCACTGGACTGAGTCTCCCGTTCAAGCCACAAATAGCATTGGGTGGGATCTACCCAGACATGCCATTGGCCCAGCGTTATAAACAAACATGTATTTAGATAATAGTGACTGGAATTAACGTTATTGCCCGCAACTGGAAATCCCCAAACAGTCCAACAATAGGTGAATGGAGGGTCAGATTATGCTACATCTATACAATGGAGAAAACCCTTGCGGAACTGGAAGACAAACTTGCAGAATTTTATGCCATATGGTCTCCGTGTGTGCAAATTTTGAAAGGACATAAAATCCCAGAGCATGTCCATAAATACTTATTCATAAAAGACGTTGACTGAAAGAAGGGGTATGGAGAAGACGATGATCCCCATGTTATATCTTTGGTTGGACCTCTTTATTGTTGTTGTTGCTGTTATAATTATTATTTTATTATTTGGGAGAATGGGGTGGGCAGGAGTTAAACATAAGAGGTTAATAGTAAATGAGGAGACAAACACAGAATGTAAGCTCAACTCATAGTTGTTTTATCAATGTTGCCGTGTTCTGAATGTGTGTACAATTGTAAAAGATGTAACAACGAATAAAATAAATGTTCACAGTAAAAACAGCAAAACAAACAAACAAAGACCCCAACATTTTTATTTCTAAATTTTGAAACCAATTTAAGAATTTCAAAATGTTTTGTAAAAATGGGCATTTTTACACACACCTTAAAGTTCTGGATCTTTCAATCTTCTGGGTTTACAAGTCCACAAGTAAGTTCTGGATGCATTCTTCACACACACTGCCCTGAGGCAGTTCCTGGATGCATTCTTCACACAAACACTGCCCTGAAGCAGCCGAAAGTAGCTGCAGCTGCAGATGTGACAGGTTGCCATGGAAACCAAGTAACCACAGCTGCCTGGAGCAAAACAGTTTACCAGGAGAATTTTTTACACACAAAATTTCTGAGAGAAGTTCTTGCATAAGTTCAAAGACCCGGATGTTTAAGATCTGGGTGAGTGATTCAGACACACAGAAAGTTCAGGATGTAACAGCAAACATGCAGGAGAAATGTGTGTGTAAAAACACATTTCTCTTTGTCTGGATCTAGATGTATTTATAAATATCCAGCAAAGTGTTTTGGATGTCTGTGGTTAATATTTTTGGTTAAAAATATAAACTAGGGGTGAGGAACCTTGGGTCTGGGGGCTAAATGCAGCTCATAGAAAGTTTTATGTGGCCCCTTTCCAGTGCCTGGGTCTGGACCCTCAATCCAGTTCTACCCCCAAGCACTGAAAAAATTAGCTCTAGGGAAGGAAGCGGAGATGAGGGCATGAACACAAATATAGGGGACAGGCCCACGGCACAGTTCCATTAACTGGACCCTTCTTGTCTTGAGTGAACCCTTTAAGCACTCCCACCTCCAACTTCAAAGTGGCCTTGGAGTTTGTACTAGCTTTTAAAGGGGCCCCAGCAGGGAATGGCTTCCCTGGTATAAACATTTTTTAGGTAATGGTGCAGATTTCCCATTGCTGTACATCCCATTAATATCACTAGGTGTTACACATGTGCATAGAAAGAAGAATGAATTCTTAAATAAGAAATCTTGCATTACTGTCTTTCACACCTGAAAAAGCTCTTTTGTGTTTCACAAGATAATGCAACTATCAGCACAGAGTACTATATACAAATGGGTCAGTTTTTATTATGCTTCCATGACGTTATTTTATTTTATTCTAATTACAAATTTTATCCCGCCCCTCCTGCCCACAGGGCAGCCCAGAGCGGCAAACAATAATGTAAACGATAAAATAATGTAAAACAATTAAAAAACCACCAATACAGGGGAAAGAAACCCACCCTACCCCTACCCCTTGCCAAAGGCCTGGTGGAACAGCCAAAATAAACACCAAAATAGCAGGAGAGCGGGGACCAACCAAGCCTGTGCATGGAGGCACAGTTACTTTTCCTTTTAAAAATGTTATTCCCATAGCCATAGTGGATTTTGGTTTGTAGATCTATAGGGAGTGGTCATCTCTTGTCTGTGATTAAGGTTGTATACATAATAATGCATGGAATCATGAAAGCACGGGAAAGCACTGCAGTAGTATAAATATCAGCTTCTTTATCAGCTACTACAGAAGTAGTCTACGAGTAAGCAGCTTCTTACTACAATTGTCTAAAAATTCTTTTTAAAAGAAAAAAAAAATTCCTACTGGAAATTAAAAAATGTCAGACTCTCTCTGAAAACTGCCTTACACAGTGTGTTATGCAAACATAAGTACAGCATTAAAAAACATTTCACTTTCTGTTAAATGCTTTACCCTTGTAGGTGTGAAGCAATTTAATCAGTTTAATGTGAAAAGCTGTTGCAATTCCCCAGCTTTCAGAGTCTTTATATTATTCATAGGATGGTAATGATTTCCCGTGATCACAATATACCCTGTTTTGAAACCACCACTGTGTATGGTGGTTGCAGCATATTGGAAAATTCAAGCTCAGATTTCAAAACAATGCTGTAGTTAAACTTTGGGTGAAATCAGACATGACAGTAGCCCACATTGGCCTGCTTTGGCCCATGACTCATCTGCACATTTGTTCTGTTCCCATCAGATGTTGATCCACGTCTGCTCTGAAATGAGTGGCAGACTTCTATGGGATGCGTCCTCCGGAAAAGCTCAGGGATGCATCCCAGACCAAAGCCTGCCCACCTGGGCCAACCTGGGACCGCATGTCTGGTAGACCTACCCAGCCCCACTGCAAAGTGGTGTTAGTGGATTGGGCCCTTGTGGTCATTCCGGCCCTGCCAAACAGCTGATCATAGGGGCCTGGAGCTCCTCCAGGTCCTCCATAAGCTTTTCAGCGGGGCCTGGTGATCAGTTGTTTGGTGCACTCACCAGGTTTGCCAAACATTCAATGAGATGGTGCTTCTGAGCCCCCCTCAGGTGTTTGGTGTATGTATTGGCTCACCAACTAACTGATGGGGGGTGCACCTGGGGTCCCCCAACAGCTGTTTGGTGTGCACACCTGCCTGCCAGAAAACTGATGGGCACTCCTGGGACTCCCTCATCGGCTGTTTGGTATGCCCGGGTCACTACCAAACAGCTGTTGGGAGGGGGCCTGGGATTGTCCCCCATAAGCTGTTTGGTGGGTGGGTGTGCATGCCAAACAGCTGTTGGGAGGCCCATGAATGCTCCCAGTCAGCTGTTTGGTGGCTGCAGCTCTTCCCAGGGTCTAATCCTGCTGTGCCACATTGGTCCGGGAGTCCTGTCCTATGTGGACAGCTCCTCAGGGAGCCCCAAGGTGTGGAAGGACCTGTGTTGGTAGCCCCCATGCCCAGGTTAAAGGTTAAGGGTTTAGGGCTGCTTGCGTGAACAGACCTCCCTACCAACCTGAGGAGAAGAGGCTGCAGTGATTTGCCCAAGGGTGGGCCACAGGGGCACCTCATCGCCATGATGTCTGTTTTTACCCTTTGGCTCCACTGCAGTGAGGCAGAGGAGTTAATTTATCATCTTTCTTGTTTGCAGCCAAAAAAAGGATATTTTAAAATAATAATAATAATAATACATTTTATTTTTATAATTCCCTATTAGCAAATAGTTCTCAGAGAGCTTTACAAGATGTAAATACAATATATAAAATCCATTTAAAATATAAATCTATGTAAAAACAATTTTTAAAGGGGTAGGGCTGAATCAAGAATTGTTCAGATTCTCATGAAACTCTCGCAAGAATCAAGAAACATTACTGAGATCTTGACAAGATCTTGGTAACATTCTGAGATCTCATGAGAAACTTGAGAAAGTTCAAATAACGTTCTGCGCATTCGCGAAATGGCTGCTGTGGCTAGCACCATTTTGGAAATGCGCTGCTCATGTGCAGAACAGCCCTGGCAGCCATCTTTTGCATGCACAGTATTTTTTGTTCGCTGTGGGGCAGCCACCTCCTCAGAAAACTCGCCTCCTCGCCTGGCCCCTCAGAAAAATGGAGAGAGCGGAGAAGCCACCCCGGAGCAACCCTGGGCTTGGAGAGAGGCAGTCAGGTGTTGTTGTTGTTGTTGTTGTTTGTTTGTTTGTTTGTTTTTTTACAAGTGCGGGGGAGGGCGAGAGTTTTGTTTTTCTTGGCAAGAATCAGGGCAATTCTCAGCTTGGTCTCATTTGCAAGAATGTGCTGAGAACCCTGATTTTCATCTAGAAAAGTGAGAATTCAAAAAGTGAACTTCAGCCCTAGAATGTGGGGGTGGGTGGGGGGAGGACAAGACACATTAAGGGGAACCAGCAGTGGATCCTAAAAGCACATGGAGAATAAATAAGTCTTTAGGTGCTTTTTAAAGGTAAGGAGGGTGGAACTAAGATGGACATCTGTAGGGAGCTAGTTCCATAGGGAGGGGTCTGCCATAGCAAAGGCCTGATTGCCTGGCAGCTTAAGATGAGATGGCAGGGTCACCAAGAAGCGGGTGGTTTCTGAGCATAGATAACCATCAGTGTGAGGCTCCAGTCTTGAAAATAAAGAAAGGTCTCCAGAATTTGCAACTTCACACTGTTGTAGGCTTTGGCAAAATGCTTCCCACACAATCAAAATGAGCAAACTTCATCCATCCGTGGTCTACATGGAGCTTTGCGAGAGATGGCCTAAACCTAGCAAATTATTGATTATTCATTTATTTAATCTCTCTTCCTTTTCTTCTATTGCTCCTCTCCTTTTCTCTCATTGTCATATTTCTTATCTCACTTTTTCAGTATTAAATTTCCTCTTAGTTTATTTTTAAACAGCCATCCATATTTCATCTCTCTTCAAGATTTTTCCTCTGATGACTATGATTTTTTTATTTGTTTTTTGCTTTCTTCCCTTGCTTTTTTAGTCACTGCTAGCCTTACACATTTTGGCTCTTTCATTGTGTGTGGTGGTTTTTTAAAATCTCTTCTTGCTCATTCTTCTTCTTCCCCTCTCTTCAAACAAAATAACATATTGTACTGTAGGGCACTCTTCTCTCCCTTGCTGCTTCTGCAGCTCTTTCCCATATTAGCCTAGGAGGAGAGAACTACTGATACTTGATCCGTGCTCCTAGGTCTTCTGTACTATTCTGTTGTCAGGTTAGAGGTTATTTTGACAGTATAGTATATGGCACAACAGGGTGGTCTTCCTTGTATTCATTAGAGAATCAAAGAAAAGGGAATCAGGAGTCTCTTATTCACATTAGCATCATGGGCAAAGAGAAGAGAAAGACAGAGAAGTGCTTTTATACTTATTATTCTGCAATGGGAGCACAGGAACAGGGCCGACCCTAGGCATGTGCAACATGTGCAGCCAGCCTGGGGTCTCACTTCTGCGGGCAGTAGCCCCGGCTCCATATTTAAATTATGCAAATCAGGTCCTGTACCTAGACTTTGCACATGACTCTACAAATCCTGGGGCCGTCCCAGAGTAGGAAGATTAGAGAACAACTGACAATAAATACCTAATGTAGCTAGATAGATAACCTAGCCCTTTCCTAGATAGCACAAAGTCCTTTGAACAGTTTGGCTTTGTTATTTCCCCAGTGACTGCCCTCTGCAATGGCACCAGGGCTTTGCGTTTGTCAATAAAAATTCTAGAGAGTGTGGTTGCTGTATTGGTCCCAAATGTAAGTAATGGAGACAAAGTAGTTCAGATGCTATCTTGAACTTGCTACTGCTGGGGGGAGATTATGCAAGCTTTCCAGATACCTAGGGCTTTTTCTCAGGCAAAGTCAGAACTATAGAATGAGCAAATGCAAGAGAGGCATAAAAATAAAAATCTGGGACAGATCCATGCATTGGTGTGTTCCCTGGGTCCATCCTTCCTTTCCCAAATAACAAAGAAATCTGGACCAATCTACCTGTAAGAGAAGCTCCTGCTACACAAGCATCCAGAGCTGGCCCAAACTCAAATGTTTCCAGTCTGATGATAGAAAATTAATGCAAGAATTATTCAGGACTTTGTGGTGTTGGGGAAATGTTTTTATTTGGCGAAATTAAATGCACTATATTCTTCAAAATCAAGAATAAAGTGTTAAGATGGAAAAATGAAATGCCTGAGTTATTTAAGGAAAGGTGGGCCAAATGAGTGGAATTTATTAAAAAACCTGATGAATAACTATAGGGATCTCAGTTCTCCTGCATTTTATTTTTATATCCAGCATACTCCAGTTTAACAATAACATATAAAAATTACTTGCGTGGTCAACAGAAATGAAATGTCATTTTAATTAAATGTCAGTAATTGCATTAAACTGAATGCACTAGGGTGTAGTAATGGTGCATTAACAAAGGAAATCTGTTAGCTCAAAGAAGGTTTTCCTCCATTTTGGAGAAATCTTCACTCAGTGAGAATAATACCTGGTTTTAGATCCTCTGATCAGCAATCATCTACCATCTTAAAAGATTCAGGATATTGTAGGCAAAGCATCCAAGAAATAAACAAAACAATCTTAGAAGTTTTCTGATCTTCAGCTTTCTTAACCGAACTGGATCATACTGACTTCAAAATAAAACATAAGCTTTGACGCCTGAGAGGGGAAGTGATAAATTTCCTCTCTTCCCTAGGCCGTGTTCACTTTTGCAGTGTGTGCGTCTGCAGTTTGTTTGAGCCATGCAGTTACTTGGATCTCTTAGAAAATCCCTACTGTCTGTGTTTACTTCCCAGATACTGCCGAGTGTGAAGCCAGTACCAGATGAGCTGTCTGTATTTTTACACTCTTTGCTTTTGAGAATTCTAAGCCTGAACTTTTTTGATGGTGTTTTCTGTATTATCTTTGCAGGGCAGTTAGCTGTGTCCTACTGTGTACTGAACATGATGAGTTTAGGCATTGTATATTTGAGCTCTGCAGTAGCTGTATGCAAATAAGAACGTGAAGCATCCTGTGATGTATCAATATTTTTTGTCTGAAGGATTTCTCAGTGCATTATCTCCCTCAACTTTTCTTAATGACTACATGAGGTGAAAACAGACATGACGCTAACCACCCTTTAACCACCCTTGGTGGTCATTTATGCATGTTTCAGGGCTGCATAGGACACCAATACAGCCGTGCAACATGCATAAATAACCACCAAGGGTGGTTAAAGGGTGGTTAGCGTCATGTCTGTTTTCACCCATGAAGTGAAAGAGAATAATGCTAACTATTAGAATCTGTCCCTCAGGCTGTTGTCCTGTCACTCTAGTCACTATATGTCACACAACTGGCACACCAAAGAGTGCAGGAGCAAGAGCCTGTTCGGGGAAAACTCCCTTTATGTAGGAGTGTAGCAGACCTGCTCTGGGGCATTGGCTCTTTAAGAGGGCTAGGGCCCCTGCAATTGCAGTGACAGGTGTCCCTGGGCCTTAATTGGCTAATAGGAAACTGATGGGGTGGGCGACAGTGTAAGAAGCCACAGATCAAGCAGTTATAGGAATTCATGTAAATGAGCAATCCTGTTCCAATGAGAGATGACAGAGGGTGTTTTTAGACAAGCACATCACCACCCACCTCCTACCCATTATACATGTTGCAGAGCACCCATAGAATACCAATGTAAATGACTACTCCTATAACGGGTACAAAGTTAATAATTAGCAAAAGCTTTTATCTAATTATATGACACTGGAGAAAATTTATACAATGTATGCAATAATGAAAAATAAAGGCAATGTATTTTCAGTGAGGACTGTTAGAATGCTGGAAATATAATTATACAAAATAACCAGAGAAGCAGAAGATTTATACAATGAGTACAATAATGGAAAATAGAGGCAAAGATTTTCAGTAAAGACTGTTTGAATACTGAAAATGTAATCATACAAAATATCCAAAAATTCAGATCAGAGTAAATGTAAATACAGCACACAAATAGGTGTCAGTACGAAGGACGAGGAGCAGTAAATGGTCCAAAACAGGAAGTATTTCTCAATTAGAAGTCACAAATAATGAAACAGAATATACCATCTGATGTCTGTCTGTACATAATGCTTGTTAGTAAAACTCAATGTTTCGCTGCTGACTGCAGCTTCCTCAGGAGCTTACAGAGACAAATTTCTATTGTGCTTCTGGTGAAACGTTCCTACTGGGAATGTGCCTTATTCATATCCTAATAGAATCCAAACAATAAATATAAATGAAGGATTTAATATAGAGAACCTTATAGAATTTAGAACTCCTAAAACATGAATATAATGTAATTGAAATTACCAGCGTGCAAGGAGCTTATTCAGGTGCCACAATTTCTCTCTCTAGTAGTCAACTAAAGTCAACCAGTTGGTTCCACTAGGTACAAACATATATAGGAGAAGCTGTAAATAAACATTCTTTATCGCAGGAATGTTTTACTCTTCCTAGAGTAAAACATTCAAATGGAAACAAAAAACAAACAGGTACTAACCTGATAAAGTTTAAGAGTCCTGATACAAAGGCTTCCATAGTCCTCCTGCTGCTAGTGAATGAGGCCAAAAGACTCTCCAGATTATCTCTGCAAATATGTGGGTCCTTAAATACCGATCACCCGAATTAGTCAAGCTGATTAGTGTCCATGCCTGCCCCGTAAATTATATTATTGAATCCAACAGGTCATTCAACCCTCGTGGTTCAGTAGTATCTAACGTTAAAATCCAAAAGTTCTCTCTAGAAGCCAAAAGCCTAGGATTAGCTGGGAGACGTGATGTTTCTATTCCCCAAAAGGTAAATTCATTGCTCTCCTTATGGTGGAGATTATAATGTTCAACAAGGGGAGCTGATGGAGAACGCATTTTTAACCTGCTACGGTGTTCTGTAATATGAATCCTTAATTGTCTACTTGTCTTCCCAATGTACAGTTTAGCACAAAGGCATTGTAGGGCATAAATGACCCCACTAGTGCTGCAGTTAATGAAGTCATTGATATAATAAGTCCTTCCTCTCTGATCTACAAATGTTTTAATCTTAGTACTATAACTGCAATTGATGCATTGCCCGCAGGGGTAATTGCCTGTTACTTTTTTACTATCCAGAGTTCTCTGTGTCAGCCCCGGCAATCTAGCCCTTACAATGTGATCACTTAAATTCCTCCCCCATTTGTATGCGAAGAGGGGTGTGTGTGTGTGTGTGTGTGTATGACAGTCCGTTACATGGTCTATTATGTTCCAATGCTTTAATATGATCCTTTTAAGTTGATTACTGCAATTGTTAAATGTTGTGACACAAACTATTTCATTGGGGTTTTCCCTTTGATACAGGCCTGATGTAGCCAGAAGGGAAGGTCTAGTCAGCTCCGCTGCTTTTTGTAGATTATCAGTAATCACATGCTCGGGGTAGCCTCTTTCTACAAAGTTTGAATACATATGCTCGGTACCCATACATATGCAGAGCATCCATAGGGAACCACTACAGCCCTGCAACATGTATAGTGGTGCGGAGGTGATTGTCTAAAAGCACCCAGATAGACCTACTCACATTAGCATTTGTTTAGAGGTAACGACCTCTTAACTCACTTTTACCTCCTCCATGTTCAGAGAGATTAAAGTGAGCATAGGGGTGAGGGATATTCACCTCTACAAACATACTGTAGAATTACATATTTGTGAGGTGAGGATCTTCTTCAGGGGTTATGCTTGTGTGGTCTATGTCAGCCCCGGTGGTCGGGGTGGGAGCTTGGGGGCTGTGAGGGCTCCAGTTCCCCCTCCTGACATCACCCCAGGCCCGCTGCCCCAGCCGGGGCCCGCAGCAAGAGACACGCCGCCACCGCGTCCGGCTGCCGAGGCAACCGGTCCCAATGTGGGTGGTGCTGCACAGCCCCTTGTGACCCCACAGGGGGCAGAGTCACGTCCAGAACCACTGTGGCGTTCCGTGCAGCTCCTGGTATGCAGGCGGGTCCGTGCCTGACACTTCATAAGCCGGCGTGGGGAGCTTCCCGGTGCTGGTAATCGGAGCTAAACTGGCCACTAAGCTAAGTAGTTTGTGTGGAGCTTGGGAATTGTGGTGTGTTTGGGAGGGTGCTTGTGGATACTTGGGAATTGTGGTTCGGGGGAAAGGCTGCTTCCTGGTGTAATCTCTTCCTTGGTGTGTCTGGCGTATGCATCTGTGTGTGTGTGTATGAGAACGAGTGAGTGCGTGCTAGCCCTTCCCCTTCCCTGGGGCCCCTCCCCCAGTCCTTGGCGTGTGTGAGCGCTCTCTCCATTCCCCTGGCCCTGGGTCCTCACCTTTGTCCCTCATGCTTCCCCACACAACTACCCCAATTCCTGGGCCTTCTGTGTGTGTGTGTGGTGTGCGGACCTGTGACGGGCTATGGCAATCCTCGTCTAGTCTTGTGCTCTGAGCCTTATGATGATAGGGGTCCTGTCTCTGTGAGACATATCGGACCACACTACTATCCTGACGGGCATTATCCCCCTCCCTGTCAGGGGCAGAGCACGTGGGTGAATCTAGTGTGTGAGTGATCCCTCGATCAGTGATGAGATCAAGGACCAACTGGCATACACCACACTCCCGGACAAGTGGGAAGCCCTCATCTCCCTGGCGCTCCAGATCCAGGATCGTTTAACCGAGCGGTGACAAAACTCACGAGGATTTGCTCCCTATGTCCTTTTGGCTCTTTCTCCGCCACCAGCCGGCACCAGCAGCATAGAACCAGAGCCCATGCAGCTAGGCGCCTCGCGAGGACCACTGTCGGCCGAGGAGTGGGAGCGAAGATGGCAGTCTCAGGCTTGTTTTTACTGTGGAGGTGCTGGCCACTTTATACAGGAGTTTCCATCATTGCCTCCCCAGCACCGTATTAAGGGAAACCCCAGGGGCCGAGATGGGCAGGGGTCATCCTGGCCATAGGGCAGTATCCTTCGAGATGGGCTGCACAGGATCCGCGCATACAGGTGCCCCTCACCATTGCCATTGATGCTCATCACTCTTGCGTGGTTTGGGAACAGATTGACTCAGGGGCTTCAGGAAACTTTATGGATTTGGGGTTTGCCCAGGTTTGCACCCTCCTTGGAACCCAAGGCTCGTCCAGAGATGGTACATGCCATTGATGGCTCTCCCCTTGTGTCAGGTCCCATAACCTCTCAAACACCACCGTTACTATGTGTCATTGGGGACCACCAGGAGCATGCAGCGTTCGACATAGTGTGTACCCCCATTTCCCCCGTGGTCCTGGGGTTACCCTGGCTCTGTCAACGTGATCCTTGTATTAGCTGGAACCTGAAACGACTTCACTTTACATCCCACCATTGCACTCAGACTGGCTTGATCCCCAAACCCAGGGCATAAACAACCCTTTGTGGGAGCGTCAACGACCAAGAAGAGGGCCTATCACAGCAACACGGGGACTATGCAGATGTATTCAGCCCCATGCAGGTGGCCGAACTCCCTCCACATCAGGCTTATGACTGCCCCATCGAGTTCCTTACGGGCACAGAGCCTCCATTCGGGCAGATCTAAGCACTCTCAGCACCAGAATTGGAGGCCCTTTGTTTGTACTTATTAGTGATTACCGCCACCACGGGTGGCCTAGGCGCCACGGCGGCAAGCGCCCACAAAGGAGAGAACAGCGGACAGAGGCCACGCCCCCTGAAGGCATCGGGAAGTGGCTAGATGCAGCACCACGCTTAGAGGGGCAGTCCCCGGGGGACACGCCCCCAGGAAGTGTAAAGCAATGCGGGGACGTAAGCATGCGTCCCCGCACTCAGAAACCTAGCCAAATGAGGCCCCAGGCAACACAGGTGGATGCAGGGGTAGGGCAGCTAGAAACAAGATGACGCTCAGCGCGGCTGCAGGCGCAGGGGGGAGGGGCCCCCCTATATAAGGACAACCAGAGGTCTCACACACTGCCAGTGATCAGCAGTGCTGTGAGACTGGCCCTGAGCGTTGTGGAGGAGCAAGCGAAGCTAAGTATTATTGTGGAGTGTGTTAGTATAAGAGTTGGTGTGTAGTGTGAAAGAGACTGTAAGGGTGAGTGAGAGGTCTGAGTGTTTTTGTTTGTGTTTGCGTGGTGAGCACCCCCAAATTCCCTAAACCCCTCTAGGATCCCCCCAATATTTCCCCCAGGGACCCCTCCTAACCCTACCCTCTCCCCCCTGGACCCCTACCCAGTCATTCCCCACTACCTCTGCACTTCCCCTTCCCCAAGCAGCGTGCAAGAGAGGGTGGTGGGTGTGGGTGTTACAGGTGTGTGTGGGACTGTGAGCGGGGGCTTCACCCAGGGTCTGTTGGTTTCGGACCCCAATGATGAAAAGGTCCATATCCCATTGGGGACTTTCGGCCACCTTTTACCCTGAGGGGAAGTTATTCCTTCATGGTGGAGCCCCGTGCGAGTGGTAGACCACGTGGGGTGTGCGTGGAGAGCTGGGTCTGTGGGATATCCCCTTGTAGCTCCCCAATCCATAACAGTACTTGGAGGAGAGCCTACGTAACGGCTTCATTCGGCCATCTACCTCGCCAGCCGGGGCCCCCATCTTCTTCGTTGCCAAGAAAGATGGAGGCCTCCGACTCTGAATCGATGATTGGGGGCTGAACGCGGTGACTGTAAAAAAACGCTACCCCCTGCCTCTAATCCTCCTACCCTTCTTTATTATTTGTTATAATTCCTTGTCCTTCCCTGTTTTAATTGTTAAGATTTGTTATGATGGTTTAAAATATTTTAAATGCTGTTTTATGTGAAATTTGTTAGCCGCCCCGAGCTGTTTGCAGGAGGATCAGGGTATAAATTTATTAAATAAATAAATAAATAAATAATCCATGAACTCATGAACCGGCTGCAAGGAGCCCATATATTTATGAAATTGGACCTCCGAGGACTGTACAACCTGGTATGGGTGTGGGAGGGTGATGAGTGGAAGACTGCCTTCTGCAACCAATAGGGACACTTCGACTACCTGGTAATGCCGTTCGGGTAGCCCAACGCTCTGGCGATATTTCAGCATTTTATAAATGACATCTTCCACGACGTGCTGGATCTATTTGTTATAGCATATCTAGACGACATCCTGATTTACTCAACTTCCTTGTCACAACACGTTCACCATGTCTGACAAGTCTTGCAGCACCTCCACGAACACAAGTTATACTGCAAACGGAAGAAGTGTGTTTTTCATCTTACCATGGTAGATTTCCTGGGCTTTGTGGTCAGTCCCGAGGGGGTTTCCATGGACACCCGAAAGGTAGAGGCCATCTATCAATGGTCCGCTCCCAAGGCTGTGAAACCTCTCCAGCGGTTCCTGGGGAGCACGAATTATTACCGTCAATACATCCCCAACTATGCGGAAATCACAAAGCTCCTCACAGCACTCATCAAGAAAAACTGAGAATACAGCCGGGGGCCCGAGCAACAATATAGTTTCGCATACCTCAAGGAGGCATTCTTAATGGTCCCCCTCCTACGACATCCTGATTTTGATCTGCCCTTTCAGGTCGAGGCTGATGCATCGAGCGAGGCCATAGGAGCCGTCTTGCTGCAGCCCTCCGCCAACGAGGAGGCACTACACCCCTGCGCCTATTACTCTCGCCAACTATCCAGTGCGGAACAGAACCATGCCATATTTGATCGTTTTGGCAATTAAAGTGGCCTTTGAAGCATGGTGGCACTACCTGGAAGGGGCCCAATACCCAGTAACGGTTATCACTGATCATAAAAACTTCACCTTTCTGCAGAGCACTCAAATCACGAATGTGCGACACGGCCACTGGGCCTTGTTTTTTGCCTGTTTTTCGTTTAACATTCAATACTGACCAGGAAAGTGAATGTCCTGGCGGATGCTTTGTCCTGCTATCAGGAAGGCTGCGATAGTCGGCGACACCCCCAAGGCCCTATTCTAGGGTATTTGCGGGCACATACCTCTCGTGAGCACAACTGCAACAAGCTACCACGACAGAGCTCGCGATAACTGACAACCCCTCCTACGTAGCTAAAGACGGACTTCTTCTCAAAGAAGGCCATATTGTGGTCCCCCCCCTCCTGCAGGAAACATATCCTATGGTCCCACCATGATGCCACCCTTGCAGGACACTTAGGACCCGATCGAACATGTGACCTGATTCAAAGAACCTTTCGGTGGCCGCACTTGTCGCACGATGTCCACCAGTATGTTCAACAGTGCCTTACCTGTGCACGAACCAAGGTACCCCGAATGGCACCGACGGTCCTCTTACAAATAATACCTGTAACCCCAGGGGTCATGGCAATGTGTAGGCATGGACTTCATAGTAGAACTATCCCCGTCCTGGGGCTACACTGCCATTTTCGTCATTACTGACCACTTCACAAAGTTGGGACATTTTGTGACCTGCAAGGACCTTCCTATGGCCCAACGCACTGCACGCTTATTTATTCGACATGTAGTCTGACTGCATGGGTAGCCAATGGAGATCATCAGTGACTGGGGGTCCCAGTTTATATCTTGGTTCTGGAGAGCTCTGTGCAAGGCCGTACAAGTCATGCTGAAATCCTCCACCGCATACCACCCCCAGGCCAATGGACAGGTTGAGCGAGTCAACCAAAATATTGAACAATACCTATGCAGTTACACCAACTACCTCCAGGACTACTGGTATGTGTGGCTCCCCATGGCAGAGTTCACCTACAATAATGTCCCAAATGCCTCTCTCGGAACTTCCCCGTTTTTTGTTACCTATGGGTTTCACCCCCCCCGTTAAGAATGGTGGACCTGTCCACCATCCATGTCCCCGCAGCCAGGGCCCTAGTGCAACGAATCCAGGAGACCCAAGCCATGGCTAAGTGGACCCTGACCCAAGTCCGACAAACTTAGAAATGTTACGCTGACAAATGGTGTCGACCGGCTCTGTTGTTTGCTCCCAGGGATTTGGTGTGGCTAGACCATCGGCATTACCCATCGACTTGTCCTTCCAGCAAATTGGACAACAGGTTCATTGGTCCGTTCCCTATGCTCCGCAAGGTCAACGACATTGCCTACATCTTATGACTTTCCCCCCACCTGAAGATCCATCCCACTTTCTATGTCTCGCTGCTCAAACCCTTTGTGGGCACCCCTCCTTCCACCCCTTCCATAGAGGTCGTTGCATCCCCTGCATATGAAGTCCGTGTTATCCTCAATTCTAAGTTTCATTGAGGCCGCCTCCATTACCTCGTGGATTGGCTGGGCTATGGCCCAGAGGATTGCTCCTGGGAGCCCGCGTCCCTTGTCTCCACCCCCTGCCTGGTCCAGTTGTTCCACCTTTGCCACCGGCCTGGCTCCGGCCCTCGTGGTCCCTTGCCTGGCGGGTGTGTGTGTGTGTGTGTGTGCGTGTGTGTAGCCCTTACCCTTCTGTCAGTACTGTCAGCCCTGGTGGTTGAGGCTGAGGCTCGGGGGCCATGAGGGCTCCAGTTCCCCCTCCTGACACTGCCCTGGGCCCACTGCCTTGGCCGGGGCCTGCAGCAGGCGACACACTGCCAACCCGTCCACTGGTCCCGATGCGGGCGGCGCTTCACGCCCCCTTGTGACCCCACAGAGGGTGGAGTCATGTCCAGAGTCACCGCACCATTCTGCGCGGCTCCTGGCACACTTCATAAGCCAGCGCAGGGAGCTTCTCAGTACCGGTAATCAGAGCTGAACTGACCACTAAGCTAAGTAGAGTGTGTGTAGCTTGGGAATTGTGGTGTGTTTGTGAGGGTACTTGTGGACACTTGGGAATTGTGGTTCGGGGGAAAGGCTGCTTCCTGGTGTGTCGGGTGTCTGCATCTGTGCGCGTGTGGGATAACGAGTGTGTGTGTGCTAGCCCTTCCCCTTCCCTGGGGCCCCTCCCCCAGTCCTTGGTGTGTGTGAGCCCCCTTTCCATTCCCCTTGCTCTGTGCCCTCACCCTTGTCCCTCATGCTTCCCGCACAACTACCCCAACCCCTGGGCCTTCCTGGTGTGTATGTGAGGTGTGTGGACGTGTGACGGGTTACGGCAGCCATGATCTAGTCTCGTGGTTTGCGCCCTATGATGATAGGGGCCCTGTCTGTGTGAGACATATAGGGCCATACTACTATCCTGACGGGCATTATCCCCCTCCCCGTCAGGGGCAGAGCATGTGGGTGAATCTAGTGTGTAGGTGGAACCATGTGTGTTCAGACCCTCACTCCCCTTCCCCACTGACAGTCTAGATCTGAATGGGGTATTTGCAAAAACGGGCATAGCCCTCAAAATTGTGGTATGAAAATTTTCTTGGATGAGCACTATTTGCCACACTCCCTTAGTTTCTGCACTTTCAGTTAAAAGAAAAAAAGCCTGCACCTTAGGAGCATTTAGCAGTATTGCTGTAGAGTCTGTTGCCCAACTGCTACAAGGGGCATCCGTAAATTAGATTCCCTACTTTATCTCCAGGGGAGAATGAAATGTAATGCAAAGAATCAAATGTAACTAACAAACACCAGCAAAATAGCATGAGTCACTCCACATATTTTTAGTCACAGCTGACAGTCTAACATCTTGGAATTAAAATAGGCTGCGTCTGGTACTCACCAACATGTATGGGAGCAACATCTTTGAAAGGTAGCATTATAAAATTTACTATTCGGCCAAAATAGCAGAAATACTTTGTTTTTTAAATTTTTAATTAGATAACATCCAGATTTCTTCATGACTTCTTAGAAATGTAGGCAAAATTGTATTTCGCTACCACCAGGCTTTCACTCTCTGAACTCCCCTACTGCTTTCCATTGCTCTCCCCTCCTTTCTGCTTTCTTGCCCTGCCACCCCTATGCCCCACCTGCTGTTGCCAACCTTATGTGACTCCATCATTCTTAGAAGGATCCACTGCTGTTCCTCCTGCACTCTTCTCCACAATTGCTATAACATTAGCCAATGGGAACAGTGGACATTCAGCCTTGTCATGTGACAGGGAACCAATCTTTTATATCCCTAATTTACTTCATGTGTCTGGCTGCAGGTATAAAACAGCAGTTACTTGACAGAATATCTATGTGTCTCACATTTATTGCGATTGTTAATATTGGATGTCCATTAGAGCACATCGATACTTGCTAAAATCATTGAGGCTTTAAAGCCGTCTTTGATCTAACACTATACGTTTTATAAAACATCTTAAATGTACACTTATGAAAGCCAAATATAGAACATTCTTGTTCACAATACATGAATTTTTAATTTTTCTCATGCAGTAAATTGTGAATCAATGTGACATTATTTTGGCTGTTGATATTATAGATGTGTAATTGAAATCTAACATACCCTATCCTGAATGCTTTTAAAGTCCATTTTTACACATAGTAGTATCTGTTTTGCAGAATGGATATAATTTGTCAATTAATATAATTTGTTGACTAAATATCAAAATCACGGTTGAAAGCAGAATTATTAGTGAGCAGAAATAAGAGTGACATGCTTTGTACAGAACATTTACGTTGTTCTGAGAAGATGTGATTTCTGAAAAGGCACACTTTGAGAAGTGAATTATCTTTGTGGGAAAATGCACTATAATTACAAAAGGGTTGTGGTGTCATAGAGACACACTGACACGTTGGGTGTCAACATGTCAGAGGTACCTATATAAGATAATTCCTGGGAAACTGGTCATTTTTAGGCATGGGTGAACAGGTCGCGGTTCGGGTTCGGCCATTCGGTGCGGTCGCCAGGTTAGGCTGTTCAGTTCGGGTTCAGCCATTTGGAAACCAGTATCGTGAGAGGACGTGCCGGAAACTGGAAATTTGTGTGCGTGCGTAGCTGTGTGGTGAGTGAGTGTGTGTTTGGCTGTGTTGGTGTTCGGTTTGTGTGTTTTGGTTGTGTTTGGGTGTGCTGTTGTGTTTTTTGTGGTTGGTGGGTGTTGTGTGTGACTGTGTTTTGTGTGTGTGATTTTCAAATTTTAAAAAATGAAAAAAAAAATGAAGAAGGCTGCCGTGTTGCTTCCCCGGCTGGGGGCCAACTTTGTAGTCGAGGAGGAGGAGGAGGTCACTGCCCCACCACGTAGTACATCTCCTGTGGTGGTGACCAGTTCCTCGAATGAGGAGCAAGCCTCAGGAGGTCAGGTTTGTGAATTTTTTTTTTACTTAGCATCCCCTAGCACCCCAGGGTGGAGGGCGGGATTTGCACGTGCCAGCCAGGGTCTCCTTTCTAGTTGCAATCCCTAGCATCCCCTAGCACTCCAGGGAGGAGGGAAGGATTTGCACTTGCTTTCTAGTTGCAATCCCTAGCACCCAAGGAGGGAGGACTAGAGGCATCATCATCATCAATGGATGATATTACTTTGGTGTTCTTAATGTGTTCCCATTTCAGAGAGGAATCGGACGCCAGTCCCAGCTCTGCTGCCACTGCCAGGCCAAGGAGGACCCCAGGTCAAGGTCACCAGTGACACCCCCAGACATCCAGCGGTCAAGATCGGATGTCTGGAGGTATTTTGACAAGGGCGACAGAGTCGCCACATGCAAGGTAGGGCACAGGGACTGGAATAATAGGGAATGAATTGCTCTATGACCTGTTAGGAATGGAAGTCCCCTGCAGAGAGAGATTGGCCACCCAGTCCACCCACTTGTGGAGACAGAATGCAGGCAGGGCTTGACAGACCATTGGTCTGACACAGTATGGAACTTCTTATGTTCCTATCTTTTTCTGCTCTTTTTAAATCTACAAGAAAGTTTCCTGCTGGCAGAGGAAGGGGATCACGTCGGGGCTCATCACCCACCTTGAGAAGATCCATGGCATCAGAGTGAGGTGGCAGGGTGACGCTGCTGAGGAGTCTCGAGTGGCAGCCTCAGCGCTAGAAGCCTCAGTGCTAGAAGAAGGGGGGGAAGGCAACCCGCAAATGGTGGCATATAAGCCCTTCCCCCTCCTCCAGCCCCGACGTGGAGACCCCCGGGTCCAGGGAGGATGCAGAGGTCAAGGCCCTTCGGGGCAAAGTGCAACGGCCCACCCGGAACTATGTGAAGGAGATCCAGGAGTCCTCTGCCGCTTTTGAGAACAGCCTGGTGGAACAATTGCAGGTGGTCCAGGTCGAGCGGCAGAAGGTGGAGGCATATGGTCAATATGTCTCCGCCGAGCTGAACCGCGTGAAAATGTACCACCAGGTTGTCTCCAGGTGGCATACGGACTTGGCAGAGGCTGTGCAGTTCGCCGTAGGCCACGGCTTCAAGCTGGACAAGTCCCGGGTGGCCGGCCCTCAGCCCTGTGATGCGCCCCAACTGGTGTTTTTTCCCTCCAATTCCCAGGGGACAGGCCCAGAGACTCTTATTTTACATTATAAGTTTCCTTTACATGTTTGCTTTTGTTTTTTAAAATGTTATTGTTCTTCTTGTTATTGTGTTATTGTTATATAAATAGTTTTATTTAAATTTGTTATATTTATTGTTACAAGCTTTGTTTGACCTCCAATCTTTTATCCCTATGTGCTGAAGTTCTGGTTGGCAGGTGCCAGAATCTCATACAGCTTGTTGATCCCTACCAGCAGCACCTGCCATTCCATGTAGCGTAGTTATTAACCCAAAGATGAGATGCTGTGCCAGCCAGCAGCAGGGTCTCAACTAGCAGACAGGCCCCCCCCCCCGGGAGGTGCAGGATTTGTGTTTGGGTGGGTGGGTGTGACAGAGAGAAAGAGAGACAGGCTCCTTGGCAGCAGGCAGCGGGAGCTGGTGCTTGGAGGGCCTTTTAATAATGCACAGCAGTTTCAGCGGGCATCCGTGGGTAGGTGTGGAGGAGTAGGCTTTTTGGGAGGTGCAGGCTGGCATGTGGGCACCGGGCTTCTGGAATGGAATGCAGCCCCCAGTGACTGGAATGATGTCCCCAGAACCCTGATGGTGGATCCTGGGGTTAGAGTGGCAGCTTCTAGATGTTGGCCACAGCCCTCCCTGCCTGTAACTTGGCCCCAGAACCCTGGCAGCGGGTCCTGGGGCTAGGGTGACAGCTTCTAGATACAGTGGATAGAAAGATGACTAGACAGTGGATAGAAAGATGGCTCTCTGTGAGTGGAATGATGGGGCCCAGAACCCTGACGGTGGGTCCTGGGGCTGGAGTGGCTGTTTCTTGGTGTGGTTGAACAAAGTCTCTTGGTGCGAGGAATGATGGCCCCAGACCCATGATGGTGGGTCCTGGGGCTAGAGTGGCAGCTTCTAGATATATATTGGCCACAGCCCTCCCTGCCTGTAA
>QEPC01012343.1:1102919-1122062 GCA_003113815.1 Sphenodon punctatus
AATATTACACAGGGGGAAACACAAAGAACACAGGGAGGGGTACAAAACTGAAATGAAAATCAATCTAATAATATTCCTACTCTAAATAAATCCAAAACTTAAAACAGGGGAAGGGAATCAGGGATGGAATAAGAGGGAGAGGGAAAAGGATTCAATGGAGAGGGGAGGGAGGAAGGAAGATTGAACACAGGGAGGAATAAAAACAAAAAAATAACAACTAAATCTATCTAAGCTAAGCTAAATAAATGAGAATATGGAGGTAGATAGGTTGGATGGGTGAAATAGGAGGAGGATGGCAATGGATTAGGAATAGGAAGGAACAAAAACTGCTGGGAGAGAGGGAGACTTCTGAAAAGCCTGCTGTTAAGGAACAGTGACTTTCTAGAAGGTATTGGGAAGGTGGGAGGCAATCAGTTTTGTTTCTTGCTATGCCCGCCTCACTGCAAGCCTCATTGGCTCCGTGCAGCCTAGCCCGTGGCCAATCGCAGACTGCCAAGCCAGTGGTCTGAGGCGAAAAGGGATGGTGATTTGGCAAGCTGGCTGCTACTCCAAGCCTCTCCACCCCTGGTGCCTGGAAGTCTGCTCCTCTGCTGACTCACCCTCCCTGTCACGTTTGACCTTCCAGTGACACTTTTTTTGCCACACGAACTCATCTGAACGTGATCTGAACTGACCAAACTGTTCGGTCATTTCGACATTCAGATCTAGTTTGGTTCGGCCAGTTCGTGTTCAGATTCGGGTGCGGTTTGGTCGTCCAAACAGGCCTAGTTCGAGCCGAACTCCGAACTTCTGAACCGCGTTCGCCCATCCCTATCGTTTCTTCATCAAAGAGAAATCTTCAGCACGTACCACCAATGGTATAAACTCGTTTTCTTCCACTGGCATCTTTATACTAGCTGTGGATCTGGCCCAGCATTTCTTTTTTAGAGCTGGTAGTCTGCCATGACTACATCTATTGACTAACTTGTTACACCACAAATTCATTTGTTGAATATAACTTTGAGTGGAATTCATTGGCTCCATTTGTGGAATCTGGCAGTACTCACTAAGCATGAGAAAAAGTGTCAGAATCTGGCCTGAGATAACAAAAAACATTTCCAAATCCCAGTGCTGAAGGGGCTTACTAATTTTGCTACCTAGCTATATTAATCCTTCGTGTTACATTCTGGCCAAGTATCAGTAGAGATAATTTTTAATCCTTCTGTACTTTATGATTACATACACGGTGCAAGTATCTCTAGGCAAGCTGTAAAACCTACGTTTTGATTAAAGGTTCAGAGAGGTTATTACTTTAGCTGAGCCTGCTGGCTCACCTTCAAGATCTCGATGCCGGTCAAATGTCTTTCCATTAAAGTCAATGGTGATGAAAAACTTTGCCTCTCCATTATCCAGTTCTATAGTAAGGTATAATCCCCTGCCCAAACTTTCCAGGGGTTAGACCCTCCATGCAGTGGCTCTGTTACTGCTATGTTGACTTCACTGTCTTCTGTGGACCTTCTGCAGATTCATAAAAATATTTATCCTTATTTTTCAGAAGCCATTGCTGCAGTCTTACTTTTCCTTTATAGAAATACTGAAATACTGATTGTAATGAGTATTACAATTACATTGGGTGAAAACAGACATGACGCTAACCACCCTTTAACCACCCTTGGTGGTCATTTATGCATGTTTCAGGGCTGCATAGGGCACCAATACAGCCCTGCAACATGCATAAATAACCACCAAGGGTGGTTAAAGGGTGGTTAGTGTCATGTCTGTTTTCACCCATTGTAAGCTGCCCTGAACTGCCTTTGGCAGGAGGGGTGGGATATCAAATGTTTTTGATATCCGCGCCTTTGGAATTCCCTCCCGGAGGAAGCTCACCTGGCCCCAAGCCTTTTAACGTCTCGGCGAGTATGTAAAACCTGGCTGTTCACCCAGGCCTTTGGTGGGTGGTGGTTAGGGGTTTTTAATCTCCTTCCATCCTTATTTATTGTTTTATTGTGGCCTAGCCCTGTTTTTTAATATTATTATGATTATTTAAAATGTATATAATTGTATTTTTATGGTTTTAAAATTGTTAGCCGCCCCGAGCTGTTCTCAGGAGGGGCAGGATATAAATTAATTAAAATAAATAAATAAAATAATAAAATAAATAAAATAATGAGGCAGAATTCCTGTGGGCCAAGAGTCCTTTAAGAAGTATAGTGGGTCATCAAAGGATTGAGGAGACTGAGCCCTAGATGTGTTGGACAGTAGTAGCGGTATAGTATTAGCATTGTGGGAGTTAAAAGCCCAAAGCCAATATAGAGAGTAGCTGCAATGACACTGGCCCTTTAAGGCTGGACACTCTGGAAGAGAGGCCAGACCCCACTGGGGTATAAGAATAGGCAGCCTGCAAGCCGAGAACAGTCTGTGCTGGGCCACTGGTCTGCTGGGAGCTCCTTGAGAAGCCTTCTCCATGGTCCTGAAACTAGGGGCAGCATTGCTGCTGAGAGAGGAGGCTTCACCAGGGCCACTGACCAGGGATGCTGAATTCCAAGATGCCAAACTAGTAAAAACAAGGAAGTTCTACATGGACACTGGGGTTGCTGAAGGGCTGTCTCCCAGAATTGGATTGGGATACAAGGGGACTTTGTGTGCCAGACTAGTGTAGAGAGTCTGAGCTGGCTAATATAGAGGATTATGTGAGCTGATTCCTATGAGTGACTATATATGCATAGGGTGGAGAATAGAGCTGATAATAACAAACTTTGTCTCGAACTAAAATCTGAACATGACTTCATATTTGGGACATATCATGTAAAGGCTTACTATGGACAAGGCACACCCTATTATACCAATCGTTGAATAAATAAAGCTTGATAGATGGTAAAAAGACAGGACACAAAGGATAAGAATAAATGGTCTGTGACAGGGTGCAGCCTGGGAGAAGTGCTGGCCCTTTAAGATGCAGCTATCACTTGTCAGCAGAGCTGAAGGTGCTGGGCAGAACGCAGGACAGCCCCTAAGTGGAAGCAACTGCCTGAAGGGCATGGCAGAGCTAGTCCAAGAGTAGAAAGCGTGAGCCAGAGATCAGTGTAGGGAGAGCTGTGAGGGAGGCAAATGCTAGCAGGGAACCCTGCCTCGAGAACAAGCCTCACCCAGTGTGCGTTGCCTGGGCTGAGGAGGCTTGCCAGCTATGAAGAAGCTCAGACGATGCTGCCTGAGCTAGAAGAACTGTGAGGAAAAAGCCAGAGGATTTGTGCCTGGCTAAAGAGACCAAGAGTCAGCGGGTGAGTGCCTGGCTAGACTGCATACTGATATGGACTGTGTGTATATGTATAGGACTGGTGGAGAACTGCATAAAATATAAGTAGAGAGACTAAGCTAATTCCCTGAAGAACATGACTTTATGGGGGTCTAGTCCTGCAGGGACTTACCCTGTTGCATGGTCATTTTTCAATTTGGAGGGAGGTAAACAGCGGGGTGCCTCAGGGGTCAGTACTGGGACCAGTACTATTTAACATGTTCATTAATTATCTGGAAAGTGGGGGTAAAGAGTGAGGTGGCTAAATTTGTAGATGATACCAAATTATTCAAGATAGTTAAGACCCAGGCAGACTATGAGAAACTGCAGAGGGATCTTGCATGACTAGGGAAAGGGCAATAAAATGGCAAATGAAATTCAATGTTGATAAGTGCAAGGTGATGCACGAAGGGAAAAATAATCCTCATTTTACATACATGATGCTAGGTTCTGATCTGGGTGTAACCAGTCAGGAGAAGGATCTTGGAGTCATCGGGGCCAGTCCCATTGCCCATGCAACCCCCACACATGCATGTGTGTGCAAACCATAGAAGAGATATTGTGCCACACAGATCCCATGCGAAGAGGGTTTGGGATTGTGACCACTGTGGATAGTTCTTTGAAGACATCAGCTCAGTGTGTAGCAGCAGTCAAAAAGGCAAACTGAATGCCGGGCATTATTGCAAAAGAAATAGAAAGAAAAATATCCTATTGCTGCTATATAAATCTTTGGTACAACACCACCTTGAATATTGTGTGCAGTTCTGGTCTTCCCCATCTCAGGAAAGATATAATAGAATTGAAAAAAGTTCAAAGAAGGGCAACAAGGATGACAGAAGGGATGGATTGACTTCCATATGAAGAGAGACTCAACAGGTTAGGGATGTTTAGACTGGAGAAGAGACAATTAAGTGAGGATATAATAGAAGTTTATAAAATCATGAGCAGTTGGGAAAAGTAAATAAGGAACTGTTTATCCTTTCTCAGAACAAGAGAACAAGGGGACAGTCTCTGAAGTTAAATGGCAGCAGAATTAAAACAAACAAAAGGAAAAGGAAGCACTTTTTCAGTCAGTTGACAATACAGTTGTGGAACTTGCACCAAGGGGACAGTGAAATCCAGCACCATAACTTGGTGCTAGAGGTGTGCGAACACCCGGGGGCTAGGCCCGTATGGGGTTCGCCCCCCAAAACGGTTCGGGGTTCGGCTGTTCGGCCCGAACCTGTTTGGGGACCCCGAACCCATTTGGGTGGGGGGCAGGGGGGAACCCGGTTTCCCCTCCCTCCAGGCTGCGCAGATGGAAGGGATGCCGGAACTCACACACCCCTGCGCAGCCTGCTAATTATTTTTTAAAAACCCTCCACCCCAGGGATCGCCTTACCTGGTGGCACCGGGACTCCGGCCCTGGGTCCCGCAGCGGCAGGTTCGGCGGCGCTGCGAAGCACTTCAGGCCTCTACTAGGCCTTCTGGGTCAGGTGACTGGGTCAGGTGACCCAGAAGACCTAATAGAGGCTTGATGTTGCCACGGGACCCAGGGCCAGATCCCTGGTGCCACTAGGTAGGGCGATCCCTGGGGTGGGGGGGGTTTAAAAATTTTTTTTTTAGTAGGCTGCACAGTGGGGGGGGGAGGTGAGCTCTGGTGCCCCTTCCACCTGCGCAGCCTGGATGGAGGGGAAACTGGGTTCCCCCCGCCCCCCACCTGAACGGGTTCAGAACCCGAACTTTGTTCAGACGGTTTGGATGTGGGGCAGTTCGGGTTCGGGGGTTTGCAGATGGCCCAACACCCCGAGTTCAGGCCGAACCCTGAACCCCCGAACCACGTTCACACATCCCTACTTGGTGCAGCATCAGTCTCGGCAAGGGGACATAGTGATTGTGAACTGTAAAGACAGCATGAGCTTGGCCTTTCAGAGGTATCTGGTGTCTAACTTGTCTGATGTAGGCCATTTTTACACGAACACCCCCCGCCCCCGGCTCAGTGTTCGGACGGGTGTGTGGGCATCTGTGTAAACGGCCAGCGGTGGGGGGGGGGGAGATGGGTGTCCGCTCAGTGTTTATTTATTTATTTATTTTATAAATTTGTACCCCGCCCCTCCTGCAAGCAGCCCGGGGCAGCTTCCAACAATAAAATTGCCGCCATGGCAACTATGAACTTGTCCCAGGAGGTGATCTGCCCGACCCACGTGGGGGGACATATACTCGACCTGATCTTCGGCTCTGGCCTTGAGGCAGGGGGTCCGGTTGTGGGGGAGGTGACAGCGGTGCCCTTGTCGTGGATGGACCATTACCTCCTTCAGGCCGGTCTTTTAGCGCGCCCCCTCCAGAAGGGGAAGGGACCAGTTAGGATGGTCCGCCCTCGGAGGCTGATGGAACCCCAGCGGTTCCAGGAGGTCCTGAGGGAGCTTACCCTGGATGTGGACGGTCACTCTGTGGATGAGCTGGTCCGGCATTGGAACATCTTGCTGGAGGAGGCCATTGACAGGGTGGCTCCGAGGCGCCTTCTGCCTCGGTCTCGTCACCGCAGGACCCCTTGGTTTACTGAGGGGCTGCGGTGTATGAAGCGTGTGGGCAGGAGGCTAGAGCGACGCTGGCGTCGGACTCGGTCTGTCTCCGATCGTCTTCTCCATAGGGCCCATTTGCGGTCCTATGTGGAGGCTGTGAGGACGGCGAGGAAGGAATTCCTCGCCGTCCTCATAGCGTCTGCGAAGTCGCGTCCAGCGGAGCTGTTTCGGGTGGTGCGGGGGCTGGTTAGTCCGGCCTCCCTCCGCCTGGATGGGGACTTGTCCCGGGCCCGCTGTGAGGAGTTTGTCATCTACTTCGCAGACAAGATTGCTCGGATTCAGGCCGATTTCGACGCTGGGTTGATAGCAGTAGGGGAAGAGCGCGGGGGGGCGGAGGGTCCGTCTGGTCCATCTTTATGGGGTGAGTTTCGGGAAGTGACGCCGGCCGATGTGGTGGATGTCCTGGGGTCTGTGAGGGCCACGTGTTGTCAACTAGATCCGTGCCCGTCCTGGTTAATAAAAGCTTCCGGGGAGACGTTGGGGACGGTGCTGGCGAGGGTGGTGAATGCGTCCCTTCGGCAGGGGAGGTTGTCGCCTTGCTTAAAAGAGGCTGTGGTGCGCCCCCTGCTGAAAAAACCATCGTTGGACGTAGACGCGCTCGCCAGCTACCGACCTGTCTCTAACCTTCCCTTTTTAGGGAAGGTTATTGAGCGGGCAGTGGCGCTCCAGCTCCAGGGTCATCTAGATAACATCGGGCTCCTTGACCCTTTTCAATCTGGGTTCCGCCCCGGCTATGGCACCGAGACGGCGTTGGTGGCCTTGGTGGACGACCTCCGCCGGGAGATGGATGCGGGATGTTCGACATTTCTCATCCTGCTCGATCTCTCGGCCGCTTTTGACACCGTGGACCATGGGCTGCTGTTGAGACGACTGCGTGACCGGGGGGGTCTGGACGGGACTGTTCTTGAATGGTTCCGTTCATTCCTCTCGGGGAGGAGCCAGCGGGTGGTGTTGGGGGAGGAAACATCGAGCCCCCGCGCCTTACCGTGTGGCGTTCCGCAGGGATCGATCTTGTCTCCATTATTATTTAACATCTATATGCAGCCCTTGGGGGAGGTCGTGAGAGGGTTCGGGGTGCGATGTCACCAGTATGCTGATGATACTCAGCTGTACCTCTCGTTTTCTACTGACCCAGACCCTGCTGTCTCGGTGCTATCCCAATGTTTGGAGGCCGTGGCGGATTGGATGCGGCGGAGCAGACTGAAGCTCAACCCAGATAAGACGGAGGTGATGGTGGTGGGGAGGGCGAAGGGGGTGGTGGCCCCCCTGGTTGGGGGGGTTTGCCCCCCTGTAGCTCAGCAGGTCCGGAGTCTGGGGGTCATATTGGACGCAGACCTGCGGCTGGAGCGGCAGGTGGAGGCAGTCGCTAAGGCTGCCTTCCGCCAGCTTTATCTGGTACGTAGGCTGCGTCCGTATGTCTCTGGCCCGGACCTGGCCTCCCTCATCCATGCCTTCGTCACCTCGCGGCTCGACTACTGCAACGCGCTCTACGTGGGGCTTCCCTTGTTCTTGGCCCGGAGGCTGCAGCTGGTGCAGAATGCGGCGGCTCGTCTTCTTACGGGGACGGGTCGCCGGGAGCACATTACACCGGTGCTCCGAGCTCTGCACTGGCTGCCGATAGTGTGCCGGGCCAAGTTCAAGGTCCTAGTGATGATCTATAAAGCCCTATACGGCCTTGGCCCCTCATACCTTAGGGACCGCCTCGCCCTTCGCGCCCCGGAACGGCTCCTGCGGTCTGCCGGGGGTGCCCTCCTGGAGGTCCCCCGTGTTAAGCGGGGGGCCACGATGGAGCGAGCATTCTCGGTGGTAGGGCCGCGGCTGTGGAACTCCCTTCCGGAGGAAGCTCGCCTGGCCCCAAGCCTTTTGACATTTCGGCGGAACTGTAAGACCTGGCTGTTTGCCCAGACCTTTGGGAGGGAGGGGGGGGGGGGTGATTTTAATCCCCCGCCCATTTATCTATTTATTTATTGTTTTCTAGCCCTGTTTTATTGATGTATTTTATATTTATATTTTAAGTGAATTTTAATTGTTTTTATTGCTGTTGTTAGCCGCCCCGAGCTGCATTGCAGGAGGGGGCGGGATATAAATTTGTAAAAATAAATAAAATAATAAATAAAATATCATACATAAAAGCAATTAAAAACCATCAATAACCATACAAAACATAAAAACAGGGCTCAGGACCTTCATTTAAACAATAATAAATAAACAATGAATAAATAAGGTGGGGGGCTAAAAAAAAAACCTTACCCCCCCCTTCCCCCCTTTCCCCCTCCCCAAAGGCCTGGGCGAACAGCCAGGTTTTACAATTTCGCTGGAATGTCAACAGGCTGGGGGCCAGACGAGCTTCCTCTGGAAGGGAGTTCCAAAGGCACGGCACAGCCACTGAGAATGCCCTCTCCATTGTGGCCCCCCGCTTAACATGGGGGACCTCCAAGAAGGCACCCCCGGCAGAACGAAGGAGCTGTTCTGTGGCACGGAGGGTGAGGCGATCCCTGAGGTATAAGGGGCCCAGACCGTTCATCCATGTGAACACAGACCTCAGCTTTCTAGATTCCTCCCAGTCTGGCTTTCACCCAGGGTATGGCACTGAGACTGCATTGATCGCCTTGGTCAACAAACCTGCGCTGGGAGATGGACCAGGGATATTCAGCTTTACTTATCCTATTAGATCTCTCGGCAGCTTTTGACATGGTTGATCATGAGCTGTTGGTGACTCGTCTGTGGGACTGGGCGGGATTGGGTGGAACGGTTCTACAATGATTCCGTTCCTACCTAGCTGGTAGGACCCAACAGGTGGTGCTGGGGGATAAGTCATCTTCCCTCCATGACCTCTCGTTTGGTGTCCCTTATTCTGTCCTCACTCTTGTTCAACGTGTACATGCAGCCATTAGGCAAGGTCATGAGGCGGTTCGGAGTGAGTTGTTATCAATATGCTGTTGAAGCTCAACTGTATCTCTCATTTTCATTGGACCCAGGCCCAGCAGTCTCTGTGCTTTCCCAGTGTTTGACAGCTGTGGGAGACTGGATGAGACAGAGCCGACTGAAGCAAAATCCTGACAAGATGACGGTAATGCTGGTGGGGAGAGCAGCGGGTGTGACTTCCCCCATCATTGATGGGGTTTGTCCCCCGTTGGTCTCCCAGGTACGAAGTCTAGGGGTGCTCCTGGATTCTGAGCGCCACTAGGATATCCAGGTGGAGTCGGTGGCAAAGGGGGCTTTCCATCAGTTACATCTGGTTCAGTGACTTTGGCCTTATGTCTTGGACTCTGACCTGGCCATTAGCATTCATGCTTTTGTTACCTTGAGACTGGACTATTGCAATGTGCTCTTTGTGGGGCTACCCTTGGTGACCGTAAGGAGCCTGCAGCTGGTACAAAATGCGGCGGCCCAGCTCCTTACGGGGTCGGGTCAGCGGGAGCACATCACACCAGTGCTCCATTGTCTGCACTGGCTGACTATTTTCTTCCAAACCTGATTCAAGGTGTTGGTTTTCACCTTTAAAGTCCTACATGGCCTTGGCTTGACCTATCTGTGGGACTGCCTCACCCCCGGGGTCCTGGATTGGCCCCTGCGGTCTGCTGGGGACACCTTCTTGGAGGTCCCCTGGGTAAATTGGGGGCCCACTATGGAGAGGGTGTTCTCAATGGCTGCACATCAACTGTGGAACTCCCTCCCGGAGGAGGCTCACCTGGCCCCAGGCCTGCTGCCTTATTGCCAGGCTTGTAAAACCTGGCTGTTCTGCCAGGCATTTGGTGGAGGGGATGAGTGATCGAGGATGGGATGGGGGGCAGGAGATGGGATGATGGGGGATTTTATGCTGTATTTTAATTGAATTTTAATTGAATTATTATTGTTGTTTTGTTTTTATTGTTGTAAGGTGCCCCGAGCTGCCTGTGGTCAGAGAGTGCGGGGTATAAGAGTTTAAAATAAATAAATAAATACCAAGTGGGATGGGTGTGTGTGTGTGTGTGCTCCTGCGCAACACCCACATCCACCCATAAACCACCCACCTCCACCCATGGAACCCTCTGGAAAAAACAGAGGCAGCTCTGTGGTTGTGTGTCTGTGTAAAAGGACACCCACCTGCCAACACCCACCATGCCAAAACTCCCATCCCCCCACCCACCTCCGTCCATGTAAAAAGGACCATAGAATGTGTCCACCTTGCGTTGGATCTGGCTGGGGATAGATTGGTACACCAAGAGGATTCCCAACCAGCCCGCTGCACAGCTGATTCCCTAACTGCTCTAGTCGAGCTGGTCTCGGAGGTGGTGTTGAAGTCAACCAGACTTATTGTCTTGGGTGATTTCAACATGCTCAGATTAGCTTTTCAGGGGTGGAGCAGGAATTCATGGCCACCATGATAACCATGGGCTCATCCCAGATAATGGGCGTCTTTATACATAACAAAGATTGGGTGTCAAAACCCCTAAGGACGTTTTTGGCCATTGTGTATAAGCAGCATAACAATCCCAACACCAGTTGGCCACCCGTTGGACACACGATGTGAACACCATTGCATTGCAAGGACAATTTGCATGTACTTGCTGAACACGTGGTCAACATTGTGTCTAATGATATCATGTGGCATGTTAACAGGTACAACATGGGGAATGAGGGTGCTTGTGTGCTGAGATCAGGTGGTGAGCAAAACATAGATTTGTCCCAAGATGGGCTGTGTGTCTAAGCAGTGCCACATGGTGAACACAGGGCCAAACCGGTGTTCATATCAAAGTCAAAACACAGCTTCAGACACGTTAACATTATGTCTAAAGACACCCAATATCTGGCCCACCACATGAGGTAGGGCAGGGGCATAGCGTCCATTGAGCGAACCCGGCATAAAGCTGGGGGCTGCTAAGTCCCAGGGGCCACTTCCTGGCCCCGCCGCAGGGGCAGCCCCATGCCTGGACAGCTCTGGAGGAGGCCTGGGTGCAGGGCACCCCCACATCATGGGGGAGTCCCCATCCCTCACCTGCCTCTGCCTGCTAGTAGCTCTGCAGAAGCAGCAGTAGGGTACATGCTGGATTTGATGTTTTGCACCAGCCTGGATCAGGGGTTCCGATTATCAGGGGGAGTGTTATAACACCATTGTTGTGGTTGGACCATAACCTTATGAAAGCCCAAATCCTGACCCTCCTATGCTCTTGTTGGGGTGGTGGACCGGTTAGGCTGGTCTGCCCCCAGAGGCTAATGGATCTGATTGGTTTCCAGAATTCTCTGGGGGATTTACCTACTGACCTTAGTGGTTACTCTGTCGATGATCTGGTCACCTTTTGGAATGACATCTTGACCATGGCCATTGACAAGGTTGCACCCAGGTGTCTGCTCCCACCACTGTGGTAGCACAGGTCCTCCTGGTATACAGAGGATCCACAGGTCCACCTGATATACAGAGGACCTGAGGCGGCTGAAGCAGGAGGGTAGGTGGTTAGAGCGCAGGTGGTGCTCAACTCAAGCTGAAGCTGATCGCTTGCGGCATAGAAAGTTTTTAAAGGACTGTGCCATGACTGTGATGGTGGTGAAGAAAGCTTTCTTCTCTGCTATCATAGTGTCTGCAAAGTCTTGTTCGGTGGAGCTGTTCCGGATGGTGAGGATCCTGGTTAATCCGGTCTGCCTCCACCTGGAAATGGAGTAATCTAATTTTTTTTAAATTATTATTATTATTATTATTATTATTATTATTAATTTATTAAAACATTTGCTATCCTGCTCCTCCTGCCAAAGGCAGAATGGGGTGGCTTACAATATATACAAATATAAAAATACACGTATAAAAAATACATGATCAACATAAACATAAAACATCTTAAAAGGGGGAAGAGAAGGAAAAAATGGAGAAAACATCCCCGTTGGGAATAGAGGAGAGAAGAAATAAATACCCCAGCCTTACCACCCCCCATAAAAATATAAAACCCCACCCTCACCCATCTCCCTTGCCAAAGGCCTGGTGGAACAGCCAGGTCTTTCATTGACGTCGAAAAAAGGAGAGGTCCAGGGCCACCCAGGCCTCTGCCAGGAGGGAGTTCCACAGCCTCGGCATGGCCACCGAGAATGTCCTCTTCATAGTCGCCCTCCAGGATGCCCGGTCAACCGCAGAGGTCGATCAAGAACACAGGGAGTGAGACTATTCTGCAGATATATGGAACCCAAGCTGTATAAGGCTTTATAGGTAAGAACCAGCGGCAACTCCTTTTTCCACGCTGATATTTCATTCCTCCATTTTGGAATTGCCTGTGACTTTCCACAGGTTTTCCGTCACAATTTTGCTAAGTCTGCACCCTTTGCTTTGCACCATTGGAATTATCGGAAAGTGTTAGAAATAATTTTGGAAAGTGTTGAAATAATCTCGGAAAGTGTTGGAAGAAACATTGTTCTGTTGCTTTCGCACCGTGACCGCATGTCAGAAAGTGGTGGCGGAAAGTCCAGAAGATTGCAGACAAAACTAGTGGAACGAACATCTCTCTCACACCATGCCACTCATTGCAGAAGAGCTCTTTCCATCAGAAACAGCTACCGTGGTGGCTTGCTGTTTCATCCCTATTCTTGGACCCATTTCAGTCAGACTTTCGTTCTGGGTATGGCATGGAGACTGCACTTGTGGCCTTGGTCGATGACCTGCACCTGGAGATTGACAAGGGGAATTCCACCCTGTTGATCTTGTTAGATCTTTTTGTGGCCTTTGATATTGATCATGAGATGGTGTTGACATGACTGCGGGATCTAGTGAGGGTGTGCAGGACCGTTCTTGAATGGTTCCACTCCTTCCTTTCGGGGAGGTCCTGGAGAGTAGTGGTGGGTGATTGCTTGTCGTTCTCTTCGGACCTCCCCTGTGGGGTCCTGCAGGATTCTATTATGTCTCCCCTCTTCCTCAATATGTATATGAGGCTGCTGGGTGAGGTCATTCAGAGGTTTGGGGTGAAGTGCCATCAGTATGTTGATGACACTCAGCTCTACCTCTCTTTTTCATCCAACCCAGGCCCTACAGTCTTGGTGCTTACCCGATGTCTGGCTACTACTGGGGACTGGATGAGGACGAACTGACTGAAGCTGAATCCAGACAAGACTGAGGTGATGGTTTTCTGGCCTTGTGACCTGGAGGGGACTGAGACTCCTGTTGTTGATGAAGTCTGGCCCCCTATGGTCAATCAAGTTCACAGGTTTGCAACATTGGAGTGCTTCTGGACCCCTTGCTGCACCTGGATTGTCAGCTGGAGGTGGTGGGCAGGAGTGTTTTTCACCAACTCCATCTGTTGGCCTTTTTTTCCAGATTCAGATCTGGCCACTGTCATCCATCTTTCATCACTTCAAGGCTAGATTACTGCAATGTGCTCTATGTAAGGCAACCCTTGATGACTTCAGAAGCTGCAGCTGGTGCAAAATGTGATGGCTTGCCTTCTTTCAGGGGCGGGGTGCCGGGAGCACATTATACCACTCCTCCGAGGTCTGTACTGGCTCCCTACAGCTTTCCAGGCATTAATACAAGGTGCTGTTTTTGACCTTTAGAGACCTAAATGGTCTGGGTCTCACATAATTGAAAGACCACCTGTCCTTCCATGCCCCATGACAGCACCTGCGATCATCCAGGAGCGTCTCCCTGTGGGTGCCATCTGTTAGTCTTATAAGGTCTCGCAGGGAGGCATTCTTGATTGCTGCCCCAATGCCGTGGAACTCCCTTAACCCAGAAATTCATTTGAGTCCGAGCCTGAGCATCTTCCGGAGGCGGTGTAAGACTTTTCTGTTTGAAAAGGCATTTGGTGAGTGAGGATAAGGGATATAGTGTGCACGTGTGTGTAGGTTTGGGGTAGAGGTGTGAGGAGGGGGGTTGGATGTGGGGAATGGGGAGGTGGTATTGGGTGGGTTTTGTCAGGGGTTGTGGGTGAGTTAGGGTTTTGAAGGGAGTTATGTTTGTATTTTAACATTTCTATGTTTTAATATATGTTTTTATATGTTGTATTTTGTAAGCTTCCCTGAGCCTTTTTGAGGGAAGGGTGGGATAAAAATTTTAAATAAATAAATCAATAACTAACTTTGAATGGAAACTAGATAAAGTCTTAGAGGATAGAGCCATAAATGCTTAAATCCCTGGCTACAGGTAGTTGGCAGTGGTTAGGAGGAGGGGGGAGGTCACTAGGGATGGGCGAACGTGGTTCGGAAGTTCGGAGTTCGGACCGAACTCGAATGGTTCGGTCGACCAAACCGAACGTTCGAACCGAACTTGAATTCGGAAGTTCAGAGTTCGAACTGAACTCGAACAGTTCAGTCAACCGAACCGAATGTTTGAACCAAACTCAAATTCGAACGTTCGGTTCGGATGCGTTCGGTGAGTTCGGAATTGAATTTCCATTGGTTTCAATGGAAAACACATTATTGGCTTTAACTTTTTTTTTTTTAAGCTATTTGGCTGAAATTTGGAATGCCTCTACCTCCAATAGAACGCATTATGTTCACCAAATTTCAAAACAATTGGATAAAGGAATCCTATTTTAGAAGCAGTTGAATTATTGTATTTTGCAATATTCTACATATACATTCTTAGCTGTAACTTCCTTGCCTCACATCTAATGTAAGTAAAATTTGTTCAGTTTATACCCCTTCCCATAGTAACTATCTTTACCAAATTTCAGAAGGATTAGACAAAAGGTCTTGGTGGTATAAGCAATTAACATATAAATGTATGTCTGACTATAACATCTTTGTAGTCCAACCAGTGTACATGAAATTTGGCAGGACTATATATTTCACTTTCATGATCATCTCTGCCAAATATCAGAAAGATATTATAAAGGGTCCCAATTTTATATGCCTGTACAACATATGTAGAGAAGGGGCCTATGCCTGGGATTCTCTTATGTCACTGTGGTATAAGATCGGTTTGTGATGCAAATTGGCCAACAGAAATGTCAACCAAATATCCTCATTCTGTGCTGGGACCATCCCAACATATCTCCCCCACTTGTTTCTGGGAAGTCAGAAGCATCTGTTTAGGAAAGAGTCAATAGAAATTCTCTTATGTCCTCTGTCTCAGTGCTGCAGGATGTGATTGATAGTTGGCCAGCCTGGATGTGTTTAAACTATGTCTCCTGACTGCTGGGATGCTATCTCAGAAGTCCCAGTTATGTTGCTTATGCCCGCCACAGGGCCGCCCCCTATGCCCACCTCGAAACCACTACCAATTGGTCCTGTAAAGCTAGAAGCTTGCAGTAATGTGTTTGGCCATTGAATGTGTCTGTCAGTCTTTGGGGTTGCTCCACATCCTTCCTCCTACAGTCTCTCTCCCCCTGCCATGCAGGGTGCCTGCCTCTGACTGGCACTGAATATGCTGATATTCATCTGAATAATGATCTTCATGGGGACAAAATCTATTGCTTATATAATTGGGTCCCTTTATCAAAATCTCCTGTACATTTGCTGAAATGGCAGGAAAGGTATTTGATACATTCCTGTCAAATATCCTGTAAACAGAATGGAATATCAAAATGTAACAGCTGGAAATGTATTTTCAGGTTAATGTCTTATACCCTTGGGACCCTTTATCCACTCTTTCCTAAAATTGGCAGAAATATTAAGCATATGGAGGGATGTAATATGGATAAGTTTCATGAACATTGGATGCAAGATAAAGAAGTTGTAGTCATGAATGTGTATGGAGATTTTCTTAAAATCACAACATTCAATTGCTTCTGAAATCGGTTTCCTTTATCTAATTGTTCCGAGTTTTGGTACACTTGGTGCCCTCTATTGGGGGTATAATATCCCTAAATTTCATCAAAAAGTATTAAGAAACAAAAATGTTATAGCCAGAAATATGTTTTTTAGTTTTTTCTTTTTATTTCAAAACCCAAATGTCATTTTCAGTTCCTGATTGCACCGAACTAAAGACTGAACCAATCCCGACCGAACCGAATACTGAATCTGAACTCCACATTTGACCCAAACCACAGAATGGCCGAATATTCAAACTGACAAACCAAACCAAACGGGTGAACCGAACGGACAAAACGAACGCAGCCGAACCGAACAGACGAACCTGAAACATGATCTGTTCGCCCATCCCTAGAGGTCACACCTCCATGACCTATACTTGTACTTCTCTCGAGTTGCTGTAGCTGGCCACTGTTAGAGGCAGGATGCTGGGTTTGATGGACCATGGGTCTGACCCTGTATGGCACTTCTTATGTTCTGAAATATGTTTTAGGGCACAATCTTCTGGAAATTTAGTGCCAGTGCTGGCACTTAGCACCGACATGACTTCCAGGAAAGTGAATGTCCTCATGCTGGCATAAAGAGCTAGTTCTGGTGCTAAAGAACCAGATAATTATGCTTTTCCTCTTTGTTTATTACTCAGCGTTAAGTCCCCATTATGCAACGCATGCTGTTGTATTCGTCTGCTTTTGCCCAACACACTTTTCTCTTGCTGTGCTAGTTACAAAAGCATCCTTGTGTATTATTAAATAAAAGCTTTCTGTTATACAAAGAATGGTGGAAGAGGGAGGTTTGAGAACAGGAGAATAACTGCTGGTAGAGCCTTCATTCTGAAACTTGTGATTTTTGTATCTCGTCCATTACACAAATGTAGACTCCTGAACACACCAAAAAGGTTTGTCTTGTATATTGTCAGCCTGCCCGGTTGACTTGGGAGCTGACACTTCTGTGAACTGTTGGCTGTTTGGAGGGGGGAATCTCTGAAAAATGAATCAGTGAGTGCTTATCTTAGAGAATTACAGCAGAAACCATCTCAGTGATGACAGAAAGCAATATCTGTCAAAGGATGGATGGTACCTAAATAGGTCCTAGGCTCCAAATTAATTCAGAAGCTATCCTTAAAATACCTAAAAGCTATCACTTTTAAGCTGCATCATCAGATTGGAGTAGGGAGGCAGACATTTGCAGAGCCAGGATAAGACAGTGCCAGCGAAGCCAAGTTGTTACAGCTTTGGACAATGGCATTTTATGATTACTGATGTCAAAAGCTTTCTGTCAAAGAAAAAAATTGCTCTGTACTCCTCTCTTCAATCAACAGTAGCTGTAGAACTCTGTTTAAACCCCTATGCCCATCGTGTTGAACATTAGTGGAATTTGCAAGAACAGACTGTCTGTAGCTGATATGGTTTTGATTCCGGTGAGCATATTGAGTTTTCCATCATCTCAGAGAATTAGAAAAGGAGTTTGACACTTATTGGGAGTTATTAATGTTCTATGTGTGTATATACATTGCAACCTTGTTATAACGTAATATTTAGGGGGCATGCCTCATACTGTATGGTAACTAAAACCACTTTAAGCATCCTTTTTATAAATCTTAAGTGTTTGGATTTGCCGAGTCCTTTGAGGCAGGCAGAGAAATTAGTACTTTGTGATGAGATTTTTCCCTCCTCAGGGGAAAGAATTGAAAGGGTTGCATTATCTAAGGGATGATGATGACCCATCAGGCTCCTGGATGGCAGGGAGAAACTTGTTTTGAAACATAGGGTGTTTTCAGATGAGATGCTACCTCGCGTGGCCACCTAGGAGCCACAGGGCCGGCTGCCTGTCTGAAGGTGGAGAGGCTGGATGTGCACTCCCGTGAGCCTCGGAACACCCACTCATGGCCACGCTCAGAGCACTGCTGGAAATACAGAGTGCTCCGTGCGGGGCAAGCCAAATAGCTCTGTGGCAACGGGCAGCCACAGAGCCCCTGCCTGTTTGAACGGTGGCAGCCAACAGTCAGCAAACAGGCCTGCTGCTCCTAGGCACTGTGTGCAGGAGAAGCGCCTATTGCAAGTCACAAGAACTGGCTGGGAGCACTGTGGAGCCTGGCTTCCCCAGTGTTCACGCCAGGGACATGTCACTTGTAAAGGACAGCCTGGCATGTTCCCTGATGCATTTCCCCCTCTGCATGGTCTGTGGCAAGGGAAGCGTGTGGGGGTTGCCTCTGTGGCTGAGGTAGCCACACTGGGAGCCGCCAGTTTGAATCCCTGCCCACGCACTCCACCTGCATCGGTACTCTGCAGCAGAGCCACACTGTGACCATGACACCCCCCCCACCCCCCATTGCCTTGCTTTTTAAAAAACACCCATATGCTCTTCCTTGCTGACAGAGTGGCTGTGACTGGCCATTCTCTTTTAGACAATGCAAGCCTGGCGAGGCTTTTCCCAGGAGGGAAATCGCAAACTGCTAATCTCTCTGCCTGTTATCAAAGGGCTCTTTGAGGAATGAGTGAAGATTAAAGAAGATTGTTCCCTTTGTATTTGCAACTTGGGAGCCACTATTCATACTATAAAGATGGACATTATAAGCCAGGAGGGACCTGTTCTCACTGTCTATTCTCCATTGCTGCCAATGGGGAAAATGCAATGGGTTGCACTGAATTACACATTTCCAGTAGTGTATGTGTAGCCATGGCAGATCTTTAAACCACATCACTCCATTGTATCTTCTTTCGTGCTGATATCTTTACAATGTATAGAATGGTAATATTTGACTAAATAAATAAATAAATTTGGGTGAATACGAGAGTGGAATCTCAGATTCAAGCGTGTTCCCCAGCTCCCAGCCAGAGTGTGTGATGAATGTTGCCTTTTGCACAGTGAAGTCTGTGCACATCCCCACTAATTATGGTGTGTGACTCTGAATGGTGGCAAGATTGCTGCTAATCCAGAGGGCCCACCACAGCCTTGCTACGCCACTGCCTCTTCCCCACGCTGCTAAGAGGTAAGATGGCTGAGTGTTATGATGTGGGTGAGCAGAGGCTGGCCATCTCCACTATTAGTCTAGCTTGTGAGGATTAGCACCCCTCAGCATCAGTCAAACTCTGTCTGTGCTGTACATCTGTCTAAGGAAAAGATTATTCCTACCTGCTCCAAAGAGCATAGTACAGTCTAAAACCTCGACCCCCCCGGGCCTAAAACTCAGTTCTCGATGAGAAGGGGGGGGACGCGTGAGTGTTTTCTGTCTCACCTTGAGCTGAGAAATCGCCCTCTTCTTGTTGAGAGTCAGCGAGTATTCGAGGAGGCCAGGCAGAGGTTGCAGATGGGGTGTGTGAGTGTTAGCTTTCTGTTGAATAACACACAATAGAACAGAACAGAACTTTACTAAGAACTCAGAAGACATGCTTCCATACTGCACAGACTGCATGGGACAAGATGGAGGACAGAGAGAGAAGAGAGGAGACAAGTGCAGCCCCTCCTCTCTTCGCTTCACTGGCTTCCCCTTCCTGAACGAATCCTGCACAAGCTCCTAGTCTTCACCTATAAAGCTCTTCACAACCTCGCTCCCCCCTACCTCTCTGCACTTATCGCCCTCCATACTCCAGCCCGTGCACTTCG
>QEPC01012343.1:1127056-1154033 GCA_003113815.1 Sphenodon punctatus
CCCCCCCCCGCCGGCGGCAGAGCTTCCCAGCCCCCGCAGCAGCGAGGCAGGTAGGTGGATGACACAGGCTCCTCTCAGGCTCTTGATTCTGAACCAATGTGCTTGGTTCTGGGGTTGATTCTTTCTGTTTGCGCCAGCGCTATACATCCTTGGTTGTCTTCCAGGATCGGCATGGGTCTGTCCAATTTTGGCCCCAGATTATTCAGAAGCTGTTGCAACCAGATAACTTCTTGGCTGGTGTGTGCAGCTGCCACGTACTCTGCCTCCGTCGAGAAAAGTGTCACAGAGGCTTGTTTCCTACTCCACCAGCTGATAGAACCTCCACTAAGCAAAAATAGATACCCACTGGTAGATTTTCGGTCCGAATGGTCTCCAGCCCAATCTACGTCCACATACCCTAGCAGGTCTGACACGAAAGTTGCTAGGAGCCATAACATGAGGTGCACAGTCCCTTTCAGGTACCGTAAGATCCTCTTCACCGCGTTCCAATTTGTTTGGGTTGGGGCTGAGACTTGTCTACACAGTATACCTATTGCCACCACAATGTCAGGCCTTGTGATTGTGGCAATGTACAAGAACTTTCCTATCGCCTTTTGTATTCCTTATTGTCTGGCAGCAATAAGCTCGGTTCTTTGATCTCCTTTGGGTAGCTGGTTTCCATAGGGGTATTTGCTGCCTTTGCACCCCCCATGCTGAAACTTTCTATCATCTCTTCTATTGTCTGTCTTTGGTTGAGAAGATAGCTTCCGTCATCTTCTCTTTCAATTTGTATTCCAACGTAGTGTGTTATGTTACTCAGATCCTTAGTTTCAAAGTCCTGATTTAGAGCTCTCATTGTTTTGCACTCATCTCCTTCTTGCTCAATGCATACGATAAGGTCATCGACATAAATTAATACAAAGATCCACTTGCCCCTTAGTCTCTTTGTGTATAAGCAGGGATCTGCTTTGCTCCTGGTAAAATTGTCCCTCATGAGCACCTTGTTTATTTTAGTGTTCCATGCTCTGACGACCTGCTTAAGTCCATATATGTTTTTGTGCAGTTTACATACAAGATCCGGCCTTTCAATGTCTACAAACCCCAGTGGTTGGTCCATGTAAATATCTTCCTTCAACTCACCATTTAGGAATGCTGTTTTCACATCCATATGCTTGATTTGCATTCCTCTTCCAGCAGCTATACTTAACAATGTTCTGATTGTAGTGTGCTTAACTACAGGTGCAAATGTTTCATTGTAGTCTTCTCCGTACTTCTGGGAGTATCCTTCTGCAACAAGTCGGGCTTTGTACCATTTAATATTTCCCTGCGCATTGTACTTTATTTTAAATGTCAGTTTACAACCTATAGTCATTCTCCCTGCAGGCAGTGGAGTAAGTGTCCATGTCGCGTTGTCCTGTATGGACTTTATTTCTTCTTCAGCCGCTCTTACCTATTTTTCTGCTTTCCCTTCTGACACCTGAGAGATGTCCTTCCAGGATGCTGGCTCTGACAATTTACTGGTGCTGACTTTGTAGGACAGACAAGTAGGGGGAATGCCTTTGTTAGATCTCATTGACTGCCTTGGCTCAGCATCAGCAGTCGGCTGTGTCTGTTCCTGCACTTCTGTTACCTTTGTGCTGATTTTGACTATTTATTCAGAGGATTGCTCCCTTTCAGTGGTTTCGTCCGTGCTTGATGGTTCTCCTTCACCTGGACCTTGGAGAGTCATCACACTGCTGCTTGTGTTTTTCACAAAGGTCACACTGTTACTATGGTTATTCTGTCTGTGCATGGATTCAGGATCCTGTAGCCTTTGGAATGCTCACTGTATCCTCCGAGGATGCCTTCCACTGCTCTGTTTTGCAGCTTGGTACGTTTCTCCTCTGGGATATATACGTAAGACTTACTTCCAAATACTCTGATGTGGCCCACACTTGGTTTTTGACCATGCCACAGTTCATATGGAGTTTTCCTCACTGTTCTAGAATACAGCCGATTTTGTAGTTAGGTAGCAGCAACAGCTGCTTCGCCCCAGTATCTTTTTGGTAGTCCAGAGTCTGTTAACATGCATCTAACCATTTCGGTTAGTGTTCTGTTTTTTCTTTCAGCTGTTCTCTTCTGCTCAGGTGTATATGGCACTGTCTTTTGGTGCTCAATTCCATTGAGTCTCCTTGATAAAAAAAGGCTGGAGCAAGTATCATCGTATAGATACTTAGGATTACTTTTTAACTCTTCCACCTCTTGGAAATCACACATTGAAGCCTCCAGGTTGAAAATGAGGCAGGCTACCCTAGTCCTCTTACGATTTTCGAGATGTCATGGGGGTCGCCTGATCCCTCCAGCACTAAAACTATGGAATTTGAAGACCAGATCAAGTGCCTTGTATGGTGCAGAATTATGGGGTCTTTTTGCCCCTGATTCCTTCGACTCTCTACAAAACATTTTTCTGAGGGTGTTACTGGGGGTACCTAAGAGCACCCCAGCTTGCCTTCTACATTTAGAAATGGGACTGAATCCTCTGAGTGTAAAGTTGACTACTAATCCTCTGATCTATTGGCTAAGGGTGGGTGAAATGATGGAAGACAGATTGTCACATTTGTGCCTGGAGGAAGCTAAAACCTGGTCTGCTCGCAGGCTATGGTTGAGCAGAGTTGGGAGTCAATTGCTGACTCTGGGTTTATCACCTGAAATGCTCAAGACCCTGCCACTTAAGGAACTAAAGTTAGTCATTGCAAGGCAACTCACGGATCAGGCAATACAGCTGGACTTGGGGGCATTTCAGGTGTTGAAGTGTGCTCCATTTTATAAATTGTTTAAAAGTACCTCTGGCTGTGAGGTGTATTTAAGGCTGATTGATGACCCTGAACCCCACAGAGCCTTGACACTCTTAAGACTCCCCTCTAAGGTGCTCCAGGGGAGATGGGACGGTATCCCGTATGTAGAAAGGATCTGCTCTTGCAACTCTGGACAAATTGAGGACTTGCTACACTTATTATTTATTTGCCCTCTTACCTCATATTGGAGAGAATTCTATTTTAGGACCTGGCTCCTTGGGTGCCTCCATTCTCTCCCTGAGAAGTGATTGCAATCTTGTTTGTCGTCTAATTCTGATGAGTATTGTACAAGGTGGAAAAAGTGGCTCTACAACTTAGTAAACGCTGAATTTATTTATCTAGTGGATGAGGTGTTGCTGATTTCTCATTGATTTTTGAGGATTTTTAGCATTAATTTTGATAATTAATTCAGTTGTAAGGATCATGATAACAATGTAACATTTGTGGCTTTTAACTTGTGGATAAATTTTGGATGGCCACAACTGTACTGCTTTTATTTAATCAAATGTGGTAAATGTGGGAAATGTTTTGTTTTATACTGTTTTATACTGTGTTGCATTGATTTCTTTGTGTCTTCTTTTTTGCAATGGCCTTTGGTCATGCAACAATAAAATTACTACTACTACTGAGTTTCAGGAAGTCCTCTGCTTCCTTTCCTGTGAACTCACCCCCATTTTCAGTCCTCAGTGTCTTTGGTCTGCGCTGGAACTTGTTGCTTGTCATGGTCACATAGTTCTGAAGTTTGTCGAATACTTCATCTTTACTCATCATGACATACGTGATCGTGTACCTTGAATAGTCATCAATGAAAGTAACCATATACTGGTTGCCTCCTGGCGTGGGAACCTTCATTGGGCCGCAGACGTCACTGTGTACAAGATCAAGCAGTTTCGTGGCTCTATTCTGACTCTTCTTAGGAAGCGTAGCTTCATGCCTTTGGATTTCATATAACAGTCGCATTTCATGATCACGGGACACGTTTACCTTAAGATCTTTGGTCAACTGCTGTCTGCGCATTTCCTTGATCATGTCTGGGTGTCTGTGTCCCATGCATCTATGCCACAGCTGGATGCAGTCATTGTGTGGCTTGTGCGCAGTGAGCTTCACCTGTTGTTTCGCTGTGCTCAGACAGTACAGGTGCTCATCTGCAGTGGCTCTGGCCAGTACTTTTGTCCCACTTTGAATTGTGCATTCGTCTCCCTGTAAACGGATAGTGAGTACCCTTGCTGCCAGGTGCCTCATGGACAGGAGTCCCCCTTCTAAGTTGATGCTTCTCCCATCTGCAAGGTAGATCCTTTATTTACTGCTCAGATCCAGTCCTGTGAAGAATCCTTTATTGCTAGTCATGTGACTCATTGCCCCGGAGTCTACACACCAATTTTGGGATGAGCTGCCTTGCATTGCTCTGAAGCACCCACTCCATTGTTGAGCGAATGTGTTGCTGTTTGTGACTTTAGCCCTCTGCTTAGGTGTTCATGGAGACAGTTTCTGCTGTTCTGCTTTCCATATATAGCAGTCTTTCTTTAAATGTCCCTCCTTTTTGCATATGATGCATACTCTGGTTTCCCTCTTAGGAGCTTTATCTGAGATTTTCAGTGCAGTCTCATTACCCTGCTTTAGATCATTCTGCAGGTTCTCCTTTCTGTGCTGGAATTCATCTGCAAGTCTATCTTTAACAAATTCCAGCTTCAGTTCAGCCTCTGGCCTTGTCTCCAGGGCATTGATGAGGGCACTATAAGATTCAGGCAGGCTGCAGAGGAGTAGGGCTACCACATGGCTGTCCTTTATATCTTCTCCAATGCCGCGCAGCTGTGCCACTACTTCCAACATGGCATTTATATGCTCCTGCATTTCACTTTCTTTGCCAAGCCTCATTTTGTATAGTTTCCTCAGTAGAAACAGTTTGCTATTCAGGCTAGTTCTCTCATGAAAGTTTTGCAATGCAATCCACATGCCTCTTGCTGTCGTCCCACTTCTTATATGGATTAGCTTGTCATCTTCTACCAATATACTTATTGTAACCTTTGCTAAACTGTCCTTTTTATCCCATTGCTCATGATTTGCTGATGGTCTGTTCGTGGTAATCACCTCCCATAGATCATCTTTAGACAGCAGCATTTCCACTTTAAACATCCACAATTGGTAGTTTACATTGTTCAGCTTTCCTACTGAAAGTCTGAGCTGCTTGCCATACTTGCTTCCCTCCCTTTACCCTTCTGGGATTTAGGCCTTCTTACTCACAGTCAGTAGGCCTCTCTGTCTGGAAGTTTTCTTTCACAGTCTGCACTCCTTCTGGGCTGCTTCTAGTCTTCAAAATTGCCTTGAAGATGTCCTCGGCCCATAACCTATTGTAGAGTTAGCTTTCTATTGAATAACACATAGCAGAAGTTTCTTCAAAACAGAACTTTACTAAGAACTCAGAAGACATGCTTCCATGCTGTACAGACTGCATGGGACAAGAGGGAGGACAGAGAGAGAAGAAGAGAGGAGACAAGAGAGAAAAAAACAAACTTTTTCATCCCCATACCCTTCCCCTACTGGACAAGTCCCATATTAAGCTTGCAGGGCTTGCAATGGGCTTTTACTTGTGACTGTTGCACAATCCAACAGGGCCAGCATGGGAGCCAGAGGTGAGCAGGGGGCAAAGACATGTCCCCTGAGTACCTCCAGTCCCCACCCAGCATCCCTGCCCGGGGTAGAAGGGAATGTTTTGGCAGGGACAGAGGCAGGGGTATGGGGTCCTGGTGGGGGTAGGGCAGGGGTGTACTTACCATCTTGGCGTCCCCCCCCATGGTGCTCCACGCCAGACTGGGCCCCTTCCCGGGTCTTCAGTTTAAAAGATGCCCCCCCCCACACACACAGCTGGAGCATGCTCAGAGTGCTGCTCGGCTCTGTGTATTCTTTTCAAAGATGGTGGCCATACGGTTGAGCAGCTCATCTGAGCATGCTCATGTTACGTGCCCTTTTTAAAGATGGCAGCCGCAAGGCCATGCATGTTCAGAAGAGCTGCTCAGCCCTACAGGTGCCATCTTTGAAAAGGTCACACAAAGATGAGCAGTGCTCTGAGCATGCTCCAGTTGTGGGTTTTTTTCCCTTTTAAAATCAAGACCCAGGAAGGGGACCAGCATGGCACGGAGCACCGTGGGGTGTGTGTGTGTGTCAGGACCCCCAGATGGTAAATACACCCCTACCCTAACCCTGATAAGACCCCAAACCCCTGCCCCTGTCCCCACCTGAACTTTCCCTTCTCCCCCAGATGGGAAGGCCAGGTAGGAGCCCCGTGTAGCCTCCCCCCTGCATGCGCCCCCCCTCCCCAGTAATTCATGAGAACTCCAGGGGGGGGGACACACCCGAGTTCGCCTCCTTCTATCTTGATTCTTGCAAATTTCTCACGAGAATCCCCCCTCCCCTCATTTCAGCTCTACATGATTCTGAAATAATGACTTGTATGTTCTTTTCTTTGTGTCAGGACTTAGCCTTGTGAGCCCACAGTCCTGGGGATTCTGCAACAGTGACCAGCTTTCTTGCACCACTGTCTTGGCCTGACTTGGGCCTGACTTGTCCCAGGGAAGACTCTTCTGCTCTGGTCAGGCAACATCCATCTAACTTGTCCCAGATCCTACCCTGCAGGTCAGGATATAAGCCTGACTGGTAGCAACAGGAAGCTGGGTAGAGCAAATTTTCCATATCTTCCTCTGCTGCCTATGCTGAACCCAGCCTTGCCTCTTCCTCTGCTCTTCTTCTCTACTCTCTTCCTGTGTTCTTGGCCCTTGTCTTCTGCTCCTTGTTCCCAGCTCTGCTCCCAGTTCCCACTGCTTTGTGTTCCTGGTTGATCCTTTGTGTTCCTGCTCCTAGCTCTCCCATTGTTTCTTGTTCCTTCCCCTGCTCTGTTCCCAGCCTGAGATTCTGCCTTGTTCCCTTGCTCTTGTTTTGCCTTGGTCCCAATCCTTCCTCTATCCCTTTGCCTCAAGCCTTGCCACTTGTTTCCCTTTCTTATCTTGTCTCCCAACCTCGTGGCTCAACCCCAATGTCTGCCTATGTCCCAGATACCCATGACCCCTTATAATTTGTGCCCTGTAGATAAGTCTAACTGATAACTTGAGACATCAGCAAATTGTCCCTCTGGCCTTTCTCCTGTTGAAGTTGCCTTAGGGTAACAAGAGATATTTTTGCTTCATGAGGCACATTTTGATTCCATTGCTCACAAATAGGATAGTGTTTCTTCTTAAATATCAGATATTTTTGGATTGACTTGACAGAAAATAGTAATAAAGTAGTTAAAGGGAAAATGTCAGTTTGGAGACTGGCGAGCAATAAAATATTAGGTATGGGCAAACAGAATGCTGTTCGGATGTTTGGACGTTTGGTCGTTTGGTTCAAAACTTGAGTTTGGGTTCAACTGTTCAGTTCAGCGGAGTTTGGTTTGGCTGAACTCAGCCGAACATTAAAAAAAAGTGCTATTGGTACCAAAAACTAAACCGATTTTTTTTTGGTATCAGTATTTTTGGCCCTGAAACCACCCCTGGTATCCACCCCTGGTGCCAGGAAGTCTGCTCCTCAGATGCCTCCCCCCTTCCAGTCATGTTTTCCCCCCAAAGTCATGTTTTTCCCACCCCCAAACTCAACTGATCTTTTCCGAACTGTTCGGAAGTTCAAGCGTTCAGTTTGGAAGTATGGTTCGGTCGTCCGAACAGGCTGAGTTCGGGCTGAACTCTGAACTTCCGAACCGCGTTCGCCCATCCCTATAAAATATTATTTGGATTTCTTATTATGAATCCTTCCATCTCACAAAAAAAACTGAATTATTTGATAATTATCCTAAGAGTGCAATATTCATATTCTTGGCTTTCCTGAAAAGCTGGAACATGAGGGCATCCATAAAACCCCTTTTTGAACAGAACTTTCTAGACTTGTAGGAAAAGAGCTGAAGGTATTTTGAATAAAAATAACCCATCTGTACTTTTTTGCCAAGCGGGCCCAAATGTTGTAGGTAAGTTAGAACTCCTCAACATTAGCATCTGCCAGGGAAGGTCATCTGTCTTGTAGTGATGGCTTTTTCACAGGCACAGCAGGTAAGGTTGAATGGACCCTGGTGCAGAAGATCGAAAGCCCACTTCTCCGCATGGCAGGGATGCAGCTGCACCAAGAAATGTGGGCCCCGAGGCTCATGGGTCCTGGTGTAGTTGCACAACCTGTCTCTTTTGTAGCTCTGTTTTGGTGCTTTTGTAGCTGGTGATGATGTGCTCCATCTTGCGGAAGAGCATACTAAAGCTCCTGTTTACCACTTTGCCATCCATTTCAAATCCCGAGAGGTAATACCGATGCAATACCGCATTTCTTGTACTCCATTTCCTCTTGTACTTCCTTATCACTCATTGGCTGGTACAAAGATTCCTTTACTAATCTGCAACCCAGTTGCAGATTCGTAAAAGCAAAGGGAACAACATAGAACTACAATTCTGATTGGAGACACTGGAATGGAGGTTAAGGGGCACAGGGGGAGATTAAGTGGGGGAGATTAAGTGCTGTTCACACAGTGATTGGCTCAGAAATGCGATACAATGAACTGACAGAAACCTGGATGTTACACTGTTTTTAAACGAGGGCGCGCTGAAGCGCCTCCCAAATGCCGCGTTAAAGCAAAGCCGCCGGAAGTGACGTTCTCCCCGTTGCCGCCGGCGGCTGGAGACACGGGGCTTTGCAGCGGCGCGTTCTTAAGAGTTCAATTATCTGGCTTAAGAACGCGCCGCTCCAAAGCCCCGTGTCTCCAGCCGCCGCCGCTGGCAACGGGGAGAACGTCACTTCCGGTGGCTTTGCTTTAATGTGGCATTGAGGAGGCGCTTCAGCGCTCCTCGTTTAAAAGCAGCCTAAAATGGTACCCTCAGCAATGCGGTAAGTGATAAATGAATGGTCTGCAGTAAATGGTAAGTGGAAAGTAGGTAACTCGAGACAGTATCTCATGGTATTGTGAGAACTGAGAAATCACATCATTATTGAGGGAATGGTCGGGAAATCGATCTCGGTTCCCAAGATGGCGAAATTTCTTGTGAGCAGTAACTTAGCTGTTAGTATCACCCCTTATAAAGATGCTTGTGTGTCTAAAGATTCAACAGTTTTACAAGAAGACAACATTAAGAGTAAACTAGGATGTGCATATGAGAGAGTGAGACAGCTGTCAATCACTGCAGATGCCACAGTTGATCTTCCAGACCCAAGATCTGAAGATGGGAGAGATAATTAATCGTCTTGGATTCTCAACTTGACTGGGCACAGAAGGGAATACTTATTGACTCACTGTTCCCAAGCACCCAGGCTGTGGAACTTTTTGTCTTTTTTTTTTTATATAATTGTAACTCCTTAGACTTGGGTAGAATGAGGAATTAAAACAGATGGAAATGAGGGTCCCACAAGCACCTTTCCAAGAAACTGAAGAAACAGCACAATGCAATTTCTTTTATTTTAGAGGGTTTAAAAAAAATTACAAAAAAGAGCATTATTCTTATATGAATACTTGAACCCCATATCAAGAAAGAGCCAGCAAGATGGCTTTTAAAAGCCTCCAAGATGGAGGCTTTTAAAAATTGGTCCCAGTAGATGTAATTCTGGCTCTCATGCCAGTAAATTGGGCCTTGTTTCTGAAAAAATATAAATTTTAAAATGTTTTCTTTTAACCCTTGGGAAATTATCTAGCTGAATACACCTTGTTCATATTTATTGTAAATATATTTTAGTTGATTTTAGTGAAAAAACAAACAAACTAACAAACAGGAAAAAAGAATTTACAAAAAATATTGTAGGTTGTTTCTTTTCAGACCTGTGCATAGGACCAGACTTTTGTATTTGTGTTTATTTGTATCTTTGCCCATGATCTCTATGTTTTCCCTATTGCGTCAGTGTGGAAAATACAGTGAACACAGGTCTATGCAATGCATATGGGTTACTTTGGGTGATTTCAGACGTTACGGGCGGCCGTAACGTCACCACAGTGAATTCCCGGCGGGGATGAACTGAACAACCACCCCCCGGGGTGAATAAAAGCCCCAAACAGACATGACGGGACTGGGATCACAGCAGGGAATTGGGCCAGAAGATCATGGCCAGGGGCAGCGCAACAGACGTGATGCCGATTCCCGGCCACGGTCAAAACACCCAGAATCCACTGGGCAGGGGCAGGACACAGACATGGCTGCCTGCGGGCAAACAAAGCCAAAAGGCACAAAAGGGAATGCCCACACAAGGAAAACAGGAAGGGAGGGGTGAGAGGGAGAAGAGCCGGACAGGTACCACACACAACAGACACACATACAGCATGGGCACAGTGGAACACACAGCACAAGCACATGCCCAGGCACACACACACACACACACAGAGAAGGGAAGGGGGGACACGGGCACCCGGACTACACACAAGGCACACCGGGTTCGGGGGGTGGGTGGCACGGAACAGGGAAGAGGGGGGAGGCCATATGGGCAGGGCAGAACATGGGCAACAGCAACCACAACCCCCACAGCAGAACTGTCTGCATGGGCACCCCAAAGCAACACAGACAGTCCCGTAATGGGGGCCCAGGAGCTCGGGACCAAGGCACAGCGGGAGCCCACACAGAACAGCGAGCGGGCCAGGAACAGTTCAGGAGGCACACGCAGACCCCACACCCTGGAGAGGGGCCAATGGAGGGCAGGCAGGAGAGCCGGTGTAGCGCAGCAGGTCCAAGGATGCACACACACCCCCGGAGGAGGGCGGGAGGGCAGTCCGGGGGCCCCAGAACCCTGAGGTCACACAGACACCCAAGGGGGGGGACTGGAGCCACAGGTGGCAGTGCTGGGGGGTGGGGACAGTCCTCTGGACACAGGTGGGTTGGTGAGGCCATGCAGAGCACTGGACCCAGGCACCAGGGAAGGCAACCACGGAGGGAAACACCAGGTGCGGAGGCGGGAGGGGTGGTGGAGGCGGCCTGGAGCCACAAGCAGGGGCAGCAGCACCCCGGGAAGCAGGCAGCACAGCAGCATGGCAGAGACATCAGGGAGGGATCAGTCAGCAGAAACTGGCCCCTGAGCAGGGGCAGGAGCCCACACACGGGCAGGCAACCGGGGGGCCGGGAGGCACACCGGGACTTACAGCCAGCCGCTGGGGGCCACAACAGGCCCAGGGGCCGGGTGCCCCACCCAATGAACCAGGTGGGGCCAATGGATCGTGCCCTGGTGGTACCCCAACAAGGACATGTGGTGCGCGATCAGGTAGTAGGCCTCAAAGGGATCCTGCATGGCCAGCCCCAACTGCACATCTGAACGGGATCACACGCCCATCAGTGCCGCCAGCTCCTCCACGGTAGGCTCAGACACGCAGCAGTCAGCAGCAGGGGGCCACAGAAGCTGTCCCAGCTCCAACAGTTGATGATATACCGCCCCATGAGAATGCTGGTACCTACGGGCTCTGTGAACACAGCCAAAGTAGGACACGGCCAAGACAGGGCCCCCCTCCGTAAGGCAGATCGTATAGGCAGCCAGGCTGCACACAGACAGTGCAGACACGGTCTCAGTTGTGAACCAGGCCACATGAGAGCACCTCATCTCCAGGATGCGCCCATCTGGGAAGGGAACCAGCCCCAGAGTTTCCGCATGCAGCCGACAATCACGAGTGCTCGCCTCATAGCTGAAGTAGCGAAGGCCAGAGCTCAGGCTTGCATAAGCACCCAACTAGCTGTCCGGGCAGCCCAGGAGCAGTTGCACAGCCAGGGTATGCCACAGGTCACACAGGGACATGGTCTTGCGGAAGGTCCAGCTATGGGGGGCCCCATGGGGGCCAGGAAGTGGGAGCCTGGTGGATGCACAACCAGCCATGGTCCAGCTAGACAGGGAGAATAACACCACGGACAGGGGGACACACATGCCCTCCATGGCCGGGGGGCTCCGAGGGGTCCCAAGGACAGGACAGGTGGCCACAGGCTGCAACACTGTATAACAATAGAGCGAGGCATGGGGTGCGGATCCGGCACAGCTGCAGACAACAAGCGCCCAAACAGGACAGTTAATCAGGTCGGTAAGGACACGATGTTGCAAACAGGGAAAGGGTGTGTGTGTGTTGATGGCTGAAGGAATGCAGCTGCACAAGGAACATACCGCCTTGCGCGCCCGTGCGTGCGCGAGGTCCCATGCGAGGACAGCAGGTGCACCCAACCGCACGCTCACAGACACCAGCATCGCATTGAGAGGCCCAGCCAGCTGGGGGCAGGGCCCCAGCCCACCCAGGCCATCACCGGGCCAGCATAACTGACCTCCAGCCCCCGGGGCCCACCACCACCATGGAGAAGGACAGGGCAGCCGCCTACTGGATGCACCTTGTGCTCACAGCCGAGTGGTACCACGACTACACCGAGCAGCTGCCCCTCCTTACCGCGGAGCAGCACCTGGGCGCCTGCCTGCGGGTTTCCCTGGCCTGGAGAGCTGCAAGGCCTGCAGGGCCCACTATGGGTGCAGGAGAGCCCTGGCCCGGCTAAGGGCACTGAGGCTCTCTGGGGCAGACCAGAAGGCTGTGAGCCGGGGCTGAACCCGGCCTACGGCGATCCACAAGGCGGCCGGGCGCCTCCAATGGGGGAGGGAGAGCATGCGCCGGGCAGCCCTGCTCGCTATGCCAATCAACAGGTGGCTATGGGTCACTGAGTGGGCACAGGGGTGGTGGGCCAGGGCTCTGGGCCAGTGGGATGAGGCAGCCTGGAGGGCCCACTTTAGGATGGACAAGCTCACCCTGCTCCGGCTTGCCAAGCTCCTAATGCCCTGGCTTGAGCGACAGCACACCGTCATGCAGACCCCCATCTCCATGGTCCAGCAGGTGGCTATAGGGTTCTGGGCCCTAGCCACGCCTGACTCCTGCCGGCCCGTCGCCCAGCACTTCGGGGTAGGCCTGAGCACCATTGCCTGTATCCTCTGGGATGTGTGTGAGGCTGTGGAGGGCATGCTCCTGGACAGAACGATCCAGCTGGTGGATCAGGGGGCCGTGATGGTGGGATTTGCGACCGGAGGTTTCCTCAACTGCATGGGTGCCGTTGACGGCACCCACATTGAGATCCTCCGCCCCTCTGCAGGGGAGGTTGCAGAGTATGTAAAAAGACACGGGTATCACTCACTGCATCTGCAGGCGGTTGTGGATCACCGGGGCTGGTTCATAGACATCTTCACGGGCAACTCCAGCCACAGTCACGATGCCCGGATCATGACCATCTCCCCCTTCTATGCCCGGATGTTCCGAGGGGACTTTGTTGACATGGAGATGACCTGGATCGAGGGGATTCCGATGTCCCCCTGTATCCTGGGCGACCCTGCCTATCCCCTCACCCGGTGGCTAATGAAGGTCTACCCAGTCGCACGCAACCCTGTGGAGGCACTATACAATACTCACCTGTGCTCCAGCAGGACCGTGGTGGAGTGAGCCTTTGGGGCCCTCAAGCAGCACTGGAGGAGCCTCTCTGGGCAGCTAGACTACACTGTGGAGACCTCGGCCCTGGTGATTGGTGCCTGCTGTGTGCTGCACAAGGTGTGTGAGACCGAGAGGACAGCCCTGGAATACCCCGAGCCCAACCAGCCCCCCGGCCCGGTGCCCCTGTATGTGAACACTGAGAACCCCAGGGAGTACCGTTATGCAAAGTGCATCCGGGACGCCCTGGTGAGGTATAACAGCCAGGAGGCCAAGGTGTGAGGGCTGCAACTACTCGGCCCGGGCCCGGTGGTGCCCTGGCCCAGTCCCTACATGGGAAGTGGTCCGGTACCCCACCACCCCACCCCTGTCGCCCAATAATGGGCACGGGCCCTGGAGAAAGTGGCTGTTGGGATTGTCCTGTAGGGTACAGGATGGTGAGTCGCCTGCCATCCTGGGAGCCCACCCTCGGCTCTGGGATGGGACCGGGGCTCCTTGGCCCCCCGGGCGTGTCACCCTGCCCCTTCCCACCCCCTCCCCGGCCCCTCCCACCGCCTCCGAGTGTCCTGGGACCCCCTCCTGGCACCCCAGTGGGCCCTCCCACTTGGACCGTGTGCCTCACCTGGTTCCTTCGACTGCTACCTGGGCTCCTCGCCTGGGTCTGGTGCTGGGGTGTTCTGTGCCCTGTGGGAGAAGAGGAGGGGTTATTGGTGTAGGGGTGTGTGGGTGGGTGGTCGGGCCCCAGGCCCCCTTCTCGCCTTGCTTGTGTGGGGCTGGGGCTGGCCCCAGCCCATCCATCCCCCCCTTGGTCCCTGCCCCCATGGGCCCGGTCCCTCTCCCCTCCCAGTCGCCCGCTTACCCTCAATGTTGGTCTCCGATCCTTCTGAGGCCGGCCCCTCCGTGTGGGAATGCTCCCCCATGGACCATTGGCAGAGGGTGATGAGGGTGCTGGCCTCAGACTCTGCCTGTCCGGCCTGAGGGTGGGTGCTCTCTGGGCTGCTGTCTGGGGGGGACTTCAGGTGCCGGAGGTCCCGAGGCATACCTCCTGGGGGTCTGGGGGTCTGGGGCCCCAGAGCTTGTGTCTACCAGGGGGGTGGCGAGGGAAGGGGGTACCTTGGCCCGTACCCTGCCCTGGACCACTGCGCTCCCCACAAGCCATGGGCAGGGCCCCGAGGGAAACGCGGGTCTGCGATTCGCAGATTTCCCACGGAATTCCCCTCCCCCCGCGGAATCTCCTGCCCCGCTTACCCCAGCGCAGAATTTCCAGCCTGCGCTGGGGGGACGCGGGGCAGGAGATTCCATGAGGGGAGGGGAATGAAAAAACCCTCGGGGCTTCCCCTCCCCAGCCTCCCCAGTTGCCAGGGGGGGGGAGGCACCCCCTTTAGATAATTAATTAACTTACCAGTGACGGCAGCAGCAGCTGCTCCATCCAGCGCGCTCACACTTCCTGCTTGTACTTCCTGGCCCCTCCCGACGGGGCCTCTCAGGGCGACGCATCCAGATGACGTCATCCGGCTGTGTCGCCCTGAATGGCCCCGTCGGGAGGGGCCAGGAAGTACGAGCAGGAAGTATGAGCACGCTGGATGGAGCAGCTGCTGCTGCCGTCTCTGGTAAGGCAATTCCTTTTGTTTTTCGTGGGGGGGGGGAGAGTCAAGCAAGCCCCAGCAGCTGGGGAGGGCAAGCCCCGGCAGCTGAGGAGGGGAAGCCCTGAGGATTTTACCAGTGCGGGGGGAGGAGGAGGCAAGCCAAGCCCCCCCCCATGGTAAATCGCGCTGAGGCGCAGAATTGGGCTCTGACTCCCGTGGAATTTTAAAAAAAATTCCACGGAAGAATCGGGGCCCTGGCCATGGGGTGACTATCGAGCCCTTCATGTGTAGGATTTGGTCCAGGGCGGCAGTTCGGGCTCCGTGTCCAGACTGCCTATTGTTGTCCTGATGGCCTTGTACCCCCTCTTCAGCTCCTTGGCCTTGGAGCGGCACTGAGCCATGGTGCGATGGGGCCCTGCTGCCTCCATTTCCCGCACTATGTCCTGGTAGATGTGCTCATTCCGCTGGTTGAGCGCGAGCTCCAACTGGTACTCCAGGGTCCCCCAGATCCATATGAAGTCCTGGGTCTCCTGCAGCCCCCACTGGCCCCCTCTGTGGGAGGGCTTCCTCCCTCATATCCCCTGTGGGTCCTCTTCCTCCTCCACTGCCTCTTCCACCACCTCCTCCTCCACCTGGACTGGGCCGGTGTCCTCCGGCCCGTTTCCGTGTCTGCGAGATGCGGGGGGGGGGGAGATTATGGTTGGGTGTGGTTCTGGACCCTCTCTTGAGCCACCCCCTTTCCCCCCTCCCTGGTGGGGGCCCGGGCTAGCTCCCTGCCCCCCCTTGTTGCCCCTGTGCCACTTGTTCCCCTCCCCCTGTTTCCCCTTACCCGTTTCCGGGTGCCTCCTCCCCTGGTCTGGCTGCTGTCACCGGGGCATCCTGTCCCAGCTGCTGTGGGTGTTGTCCCTCTGCCTCCTCCATCCTCAGCATGACTCCCGCCTCTCCTCCTCTGCCTGCACTTCCTCCACCACTTCCGCTGCCTCATCCACCCTCACTCTCTCACCCACCGCTCTCTTCCACCTCCCTCCTCACTCCATCCCACCACGCTTCCCTGCTGCAGGTTTCCCTTTAAATCTCCCTCCGTTGCCTGTGTTGTTGCTGGTTGCCTGGCAGCGATGCTGCGTGCTTTGTCCCCGGCTGGGGATCATTCTCTTTGTTTCCGGCCGGTGATTGCCATCCAGATGTTACTTTTTGTTGTTTCCCAGTGGGAATCTCTTTGACCACGCTTTCGGAGATTGTCCGGTGGGGAGCTCCAGAAGCGTGGTTGAAATTGACCCCATGTGGGTATTGACCGTGGTGAACATCTAGCGGCCGCTGAACAGATGTTCAGGGCGCTTTGGTCCTGCCGCGGGATTGACCGTGGTTCACTGTGGTTGAGCGTGATCTCGTAAGGTCTGAAAATACCCTTTGCCACAGAGGTTCAGTGAAGCATTGCTAGTTTGACAGGTCTATAAGGAAAGGAAAATGCAGTTGAAACTGGCACTAAGTCTGCTACCAATTGAAAAAGAGGGTCACTGGTTTGAGAGAGGGTGGAGAATATGGCAGGCTTGGTGGGGAAGTTATTAGTTTGGGGAGAGTGGAACTGAGCATGGGTAGCTGGTTTGGGGAGGGAGAAATGGGGCTAAGGGTCTGGCTAAGGTGGTTGACTTGAGGGAGGATGAGGCATTTGGCTGACTTGGGAGAGGGGAGAATAGGACATGGGTCTGACTTGGAGATGTGGGAATGGGAGATGAATCAGGAACAGGAAGAGACCTTTTTTTTTTTTTTTAACACAAGATGGACTCACTCATGCCCACGCAGATCCGCTACATGGGCATGAGTGGGTACCACCTGTGTGACCGCTGCGGTGGGTGGGTGTGCACGCTCCCGCGACCCATGCACCTCCACCCATTGCTCAACCAGGGAAAATGGAGGTTGCTCTGTTGGTGGAGATTGGTGTGCGCCCGTGTAAACCCGTTCCCTGCACTGCCCCTTCATCAGTGTACACACCCATTCTCCCCACACCAATGCCTGTTTAGAAAGGGCCTTCGTCACTGGCTTAGAGAGGGGGAAGGGGGAATTGGTTGAGTTTGGGGGGAGAGTCACTGGCTTAGGGAAGGGATTGCTGGTTTGGGGAATAGGGCATAGGTGTAAGCTCATGGGAGGTTGCTGACTTGGGGAGAGGGAATTCCCAGTGGTTTGGGAAGGGAGAATGAGACCGCCATGGATGGACTCACCATTTCTCCCTGGTTAGTCTGGGCTCCATTGTGCGTGGCCTGGTTGCATTGCTGGGCTGACTCCAGGATCCTTAAGCAGGCAGCTAGGCGGAGAGTCAGAGATCAGCCAGGTTCCTAGCTGGATATGTGCTGCAGTTTCTGGGGTCTAGTTTGGGACCTCAGATATCACATTTTGGGGAAAACATTGAGTTCACTTGGAACCTGAACACACAGCATGTGTATTTGTGTTTCTAACATAGAAGCCAAAAGGGCCTTTTGTGTTTGTTCATGTTTGATCAAAACCTGAATGCACAGCCCTGTTTATTAGAGCACTGGGAGACTCCAATCAAGCACATCCAGTAGGAAGGCTTATTACCAGTCTCACAGTTTTTCACATTTTCTGAAACAAAATCTACAGTGTAAGAATCTCCTACACTTTCAGTAGAACTTCCTGGATAAAAACTCACTCCATTAGCTGCAGAACTCAAAAGTAAAATCAAGTGGCTCTTTCATTTCAGTTACCATGGCAGTCTTGTAGCTCAGACCTGTTCCAGTTCAATGCTTTAGTTTTAATGCTCAGTTTTGCCATTGTAATACATTTTGATATGGCCTCAGAAAATGTTGGTAATGTACCTAACTCCTTATAGAAAAATACAATTTAAAAAACAAAAAAATGTTTTGGTCGCTGATCAGTGCTGCAAATGCTCAGCATGCCCAGGAGTCAGGATTGCAATGTGAATCTGAAATGAGGTGCCCAAATTTAGATGGCTGAAATCTTTCATGTATAGCATTATGAGTCTCAAATGCACTGCCACCCTTCACCAATACAAACCTCCATGCACAAAATCCCCCACTGTGCTCTAAACTCTTCCCCCTCCTAGCTGACATTGTACCGCCAGACTTAGAATAACATGTTCTGTATCCTTCTCTCTCACACACTCCAGGAGCAGATGCTACTGGAAGTATGTGCACATAGTCATAATGCCATACAAAGCAGCATTCCATCCTTTGTGCCTCCTCCCTTTACTGCCTGCAGTGTAGACTCTGGAGAGCAAATCCCCCCTCCCAGTATTAGATGATGGTACTTTCAATACAATAGTAGAAGGCTGTCCTGTTTATCCCTCATGGGTCAGATTGCCTCATAGCAATTTTCTAGTGGGCTGAATTGCACAAAAATCTCTCATTGTGAGGTCGTTGCTTGCTATTTCTATAGTGCAAAGATGGTCAAACCCTGTTCAAACTCCAACATCTCTCTGCTTGGATGTCTCACCATCAACTCAAGCTTAATATTTCCGAGACTGAATTCCTCATCTTCCACCTCTAACCAATCTTCTCCTTCTTCCCTGTCTATTTCCATAAATATCACCCATTCAGCCTGTCCCCTAGGCATGTAGCCTGGTATTCACCTTTAATTCCTGCTCCCACTACCAGAAAATGTGAATAAGTAGATTGTAGCCTCACCACCTGGCAGGGGCCTGGCACTATATCAATTATAACAATGTTCAAACTTATCAATATGAACTGTGAAAGTTAAACCTGCAGAGTTTGGAGCTGTTATTGCCAACTGTCATTTTGGAAATTTGTACTTTATTTAGAAAATACTGATATCCAGGACAATTGGATTGGATTTGGCTTACATAGGACCCTGCAGTAGAGTAGCTGTTTCTGGTGAAAAGAGCTCTTCTGCAATGAGCAGCATGGTGCAATAGAGACGTTCATTTTGCTACTTTTGTCTGTGATCTTTCACAATTTCTGCTTGCACTTTCTGACATGCAACCACGGTGCGAAAGTAGTGGAACAATGTTTCTTCCAACACTTTCTGAGATTATCCCGACACTTTCTGAGATTATTTCTGACACTTAAAGCTCTTCACAACCTTGCTCCCCCCTACCTCTCTGCACTTATCCCCCTCCATACTCCAGCCCGTGCACTTCGCTCCTCCTCTGTCCCCTCTCTCGCCCTTCCACGCCTTCCCTGCTCCCCTAAGCGCCTTCGTCCCTTCTCACTTGCTGCCCCCCATGCCTGGAACTCCCTCCCTGTCCACATCCGCCTTGCCCCCTCCCTTCATACCTTCAAATCTCTCCTTAAAACTCACCTCTTTCGCTCTGCTCTGTCTGACTCTTTATCCTGCTGAGCCACTATTCCTATACCTACGATTGGTTTACCCTTATCCTTGCAACATGGACCTGCCTGCTGTCATTCTCATCGTAACCAAGCCAAGTACGTGCACTTGAGACCTCGCATCTTCATGAATGTTAGACCCCTTGTCTCTCCCTCTGTTCCCCTTCCTAAGTCTCTCCCCCAGCGCCTGTCTCTCAGATTGTAAGCCCTAGGGGCAGGGACCGTGTCTATTTTATTACTTTGTAAAGTGCCATGTACACTGCTGGCGCTATATAAATGTTTGTTAATAATAATAATAATAATAATAATAATAATAATAATAACTTTCTGATAATTCCGATGTCACAAAGCAAAGGGCGCGAAATGCCAGCGGAAAAGCTGCAGAAAGTCACGGGCAATACCAAAATGGCAGAATGAAATATCGGTACAGAAAAAGCAGTTGCAGCTTCAGCCGTACCCTGCAGTGGAACAGATTCAGCCTATCGGCTGCCCGCTAAACAGTTTTGAATCAGCAGATAAAAGGATCTCCTCATTTTGTCTACCTCTCAGCTTCTCTCTCCAGCAGCAGAATGTGCCTTTCCAATACATCAGTTGAAATACGATGTCGCAACTCAGCCACCAATAACAGGACAGACTCTCCTTAGGTCCCGTACTCCTGTTATCAGATACCTTTCCCCCTCATTTGACCTTTGATGAGCTTCAGTCTCTCCGAATTTGGAGAAGCAACAGAGTGATCCTCCTTCCCTTGCTCCTAGCCCCTCGATATGTTACTAGTCCTGTCCTGTCCCTTTTTCAGCCCTTCCTTCAGCTTCCTTGGAGTTCTGACCCATCCCCCTGTTACATTTTGTTCTGTCCACTGCTCTGCTGAGCTCATCCAGCTCTGCTGAGCCCACCAGGCTTTGCTGGGTGGGCCCCCAGGCTCTTCCAAACCCACCTCTTGCCTATCCTTGCTCCTCTGAACCACTCCTTGCCTCCCTCCCACCCTCTGGGTCTCATCTCTGGTGATTTATTCTGGTATCAGCAGCTATCTGCCTCCATTCCCTCTGTTTCTGCTCTCTACCACTGATCCTCACCTGTAGGAAGTATGTTGCCTCCTGGTGCCACCCCTGGAGGGGGTCTATTACAGGAGGAGCCTGACCTGTTCACTTGGATGACCTACCATAGGGTGTTGACATACTGTCAGGGAGAACTGGGGGCACCTGTGCCCAACGTCCAGTAATGGGCAACCTACTGTGAGTGCAGGCTTTTCTGGCCTATTAGGCCCTCCTCTTCCAGACTCCACCACTGGCCCCGGTCCCCAATGCCTCAGTTGCCAGCCCAAGTTCTCCAGATGCCTCTGAAACTGGCCCTGACACCAGTGCCCCAATGCCTGTACCTGAGCTCACTGCCCACAGCCACCAACAGCACCTCTGACATCTGTGCCCAGTGACTCCCGCTCTAAGATCAGAGGCAGTTCCAAGTCCTGCACCAGCAGATCCAATTTCCATCCCACACCTGCTCCAGCCACATCCAGTCCTCTGCCTACAGTGTCTGGGTAGTGGGTCTGATGCATCTGCTGGTCTGGCCCAGGCTGATCCTGGTGCCCACATGCTGCCCTGGCCCAGCCTTGGCACTCACCTAGGGATTCTGCCCGGTCACAAACTTCATGGCCTAGGCTCCCTCCCAGGACCTGAACTCTGGTCACAACCTGTCCTGCAGGGAGGCCACTGCACCTAGGACTTGTCCCACCCAACAACTGCCCATGTTGGGCACTCATGCTGGCCTTCCTAACTGTGTGTCTTGTCTCACTTGTGCCACGTCTCCTTGTGTGTGTGTCCCACTTTCCGCTTTCCTGCCCTATAGTTGCCTCCTGCCATCCTTGCCTTCATCCCTGTGTCCTCATGGTGTCCTGTGGCCTGTCACTGTTTCATGGCCTGTCCGTGTTCCGAGCCCTTAGGAAAAGGGGTTGGTGGGGCCAACTCTCAGCAAGCACTCCAGGCTCTGGAGGTTCAAGGCTGGGGCATTGTAAAGTATTTGGTTTGTGTGACTGGGCCCAGGCTGTGTGGGGCTAGTGTTTCTGTACAGGTGTGTGTGAAGCATGGGATGGAGTGTATGCCCATGTGGCTGGCTCCTGCCTGTTAGGGTGTGCACAGCCTCCACATGCAAGCAGGTGTTAGGTTTGAGGGTTTAACTCCGGAAGAGATGAAGGACAGGGCTGAGACAGCAGTGGGAAAGATACCAGTTAAGTAAAGGAAACCTCTCAGCCGTTCTCAATTCCATTCCATTTAGTTCCAGGTGCTAGCTTCCACCATGCCCCAAATAAATTAAAATTTACATTTCAATGAAAGGGGGGGAAACCCCTATTAACAAAATGTAACAAAATAAACTATCACAGTTTAATATACCATTCAGGAACTATTATGCAACCTGTGCAACAAATACTTCTTAAAACCTCAGCTTTAGCAGCAAAAACAGCCAGGTTTCTCAAAAACCGTTCATCTTTTTGCTACATTACCCAGATCAGCTGTTCTCTAGTACCAGGAAAACTTGATGCTCAGCACGGAAAACCAGCCTTACCATCCTCAGAAAACATGTGGCCCATCACTGAGGTCAAAGAAATAGATTGAGAAAGGAATCAAGGTTTGGAAGAGGAAACTAGGAATTGAAAGTGGGAACTGGAGGACAAGCAAGTACAAGGTGAGCGATAGGAACAGAGGCAGGCCCAGAGGGGCCTAGAATGACAAGAGAGAAGGCACAAGATGATAGAACCACAAGGCTAAGCACAAGGTGAGTGGGGGGCTTAAGAGAACCATGCAGATAGGAGGAACCACTAGACTAAGCAAGGCAAGCGGGGGCTTAAGGGAACCAGGTAGCCAGGAGGAACTACAAGGCTAGTGAGGCAATACAAGGTAACAAAAGAACTAGCAGGAGGTAAAGAGATCACAAACTTAGCAGAGCAAATCAGGAGATAACCAGCCCAGACAACAATGGAGGGTGAGAGGGCTAGGAAAGATACGTACTTTAGGAGGGCATGGCACAGCACTGGGGAGGGGTACACACAGACTGTAGGAAAAGGGACACACGACTAAATGGGAACCCATGTTCGACAATTTCAACACACCAGACTAGCAAGACATATGTGTGTAAATGGCTAAGGGAAGTGGGGGGGGGCACAGAACAGGTGGACACCATGTAGCAGGGAGTAGTCCTGTGAGGCTGCTGTCCCTTTAAGAAGGGATCTGTGTGGGCCATCCGGAGGGCTGAGCATGCATAGGGGCATGGCAGATCCAGCCCCATAGCTTGAGACTAGTCTGTGAAGGAAACAGACTGGGAGATCCTGTGACAGACTGGGCAGGACACTGTCCCTTTAAGGGTAGCCAAGCTAGAGAGCTAGCCACGCCCACTCTGGGGATATAAGGAGAGGCAGAACTGGGAGAAAAGACAGTCTCTGCCTGGGAGCTGAAGGGACCACATCTCCCTGACAAAGCTTTCCCACTCTACGCTCTCCATGATGCGGAAAGCTGGAGACCAGGGTGGACCCAGGCAAGTGAGAGAGGCTGTGCTCAGGAGGGAGCCTCCTTCCTTGGGAAGGCTTGGCCAGAGCCTGGGGGTTTGAGCCCTGGCTATATGGACTTTGGGGGGTTGATATTGTGGTGCTCCTATGCCTGAGAGAGACTGACCTGGCCCGCAGGGTGAAGGCAGATGAGCCGGCAGCCTCAGGGATTGTGGACGCTGTGTTTAATAAAGACTGTTGTGTTGATACCCTCAGGAATGTAGTGTTCGGTCCTACAGGAGGGTACCCACTTCCTCAGAGGGGGATTCAGTCAAGGACAAAGGGCTGAATAGGCATAGCAGAGGGGTAGAGCTAATTCCCCAGAGACACCCCAGCACCCCCATATGGCCTTGAGAAGACCCCCTGCTACACACCAAACTAAAGGAGAAAGTGCAGGGAGGGACAAGACAATGGAATGAACGAAATGCAAGAGTAAAGGGTGTGAGGAGAAGGAGAACACACAAATAAACAAGGACATGTGAGGAAGGATAGTCAGTGGGAAAACTGAGGCTGCACCTGCTGAGGGAAGGAACCAACAATCCAGACACACTGAGAAGGGTAAGCAATCACACAAAAACACCTACTGAGGAAAACTAAGAACCAGAGGGAGGGGAAGTGGAACAGAGGAACAAGGAGGGATGCACAAAACAGTGAAGAAAACTCTGACACAATTGACACAGGGCTACAAGGAAAAATGTAACCTGACACAGGGAACTCAGGAATACCAGGTGTGAGGAGAGCAAGAGGAGAATGGCAACAGGAGCTCTGCCAACATTCTACAGCGCCAAACATGCCTTATATAAGGCTGGCTGCCAATCAAAAAATCAGAGGACACATCCGCAACCAATATCAGATGCAGGAGGGAAAGGCATGCAAGTGGGGAAGCTGCTCTTTCACAAGCCCAAGTGGTGGAGCAGAGGAAACAGCAGCTGCCAACCAGGCCTGAAAGTCTTGGGCTCTCCAGCCTGGCCTGGGATGTGAAACCACAGCTGACATGGACATGGACACGGACACAGACACACATGCTGCTCTGCTGTGGCCCATGTTGGCCCACGTGGGTGGCCCTAGCCCAGGCTGTGATTTGGAGATTTTCCAAAGACGCAGCCTGGGCTACCTGCCTACCCTCCCTGGGACAGTCCTGGGCTGACATCTAGCAGCACCAAAACAGATGTGGCAGTGGCTCCTGGGCCACAGCGGGTCAAAGCAGGCTACCATCACATCTGTTTTTACCCAATGTGACAATGGTAATTTTGACATTATTTCCAAAATTTCATGAAGATGTTCAGAACTCTCAAAACAATTTTTTCATGAAAATCTCATTTTAGTGAAAAAGCAAAACAAAAAGAAACCAGTTCTTATAATTACAATAAACCAATAAATCAATATAAATGTATTTGTCTTAACCAATGGTTGTAACAAAATACAAACATAAAATATACACATTTAAAACAAATATAAAACAAATCGGTAAGCCGTAGCAAGTGAAATATAGTAGTACACTATTATATAAATCACTATAAAATACATAAGTTGCAGTAATATCATCTTTGATCAATTTACAGCAAGACCCTAGAATTCATCAAACTGTGGTTCTTAAATTTGGCAGTATATAATGCATCTCTGTACTGCCAGGGCATGGACTAAATCAGCCACCTTCAACATGACATGATCAAGGGGGTTTGCCAACAAAAAGGATAATTTTAAATGGGTATCCCAGTATGTTTTCCCAGCTAGAAGTTGGGACATCAAACTATGGCGAATACTGGCTGTGAGTGGCCAGCCAAACAGGTAGTGAGGGAGATCCTCAAGTCGCTGTGAGCCGCATGGGCAAAATCTCAGCTCATATGGAATTTGATTGTACCTGCCTTCCACTACCACCAACGGCATCAGCTGAAATCTTAGTAGGGTCAGTGCCCTATGAATAGTGAAATTGCTTACAGTGGTTAGGTAGCACTTGAGCTGGTGCTGTGTCTTGTACTTACAAAACCAAGGAGCTATTTTAACTCGAGGAAGTGCAGCTAAATCACTTTGCACATAGATATCTCTGAGACGAGTTTTGATCATGATTTTGGGGAAGCCATATAGAAAATTGGTAGAGAAACCAGCCATCCTAGATATTTTATCCAAACTGTTCTTTCATATAGGACTAAAATCAGGATTTTGCTATTCAGACCAGCAAAGTTTGGAAAAATGGTCATCGGACATAACCAAAAAGCGTAGCCAGTAGGAAAAAATACTAAGTCGGGCCTTCATTTCCATGGGGAGCACACCTGTCTCCACTCTAATCATACATAATGAGGTGCTTTTGGGAACACCTAAAATGGAACTAAGGAACCTATTCTGAAAGGTCTCTAAGGGTGATTTCAGACGTGACGGGCTGGCGGTTCACCACAGTGGACCCCGAGGGGGGGTGAAGACATCAACCACCCCCCGGGGCCAAAATAAGCCCTGAACAGACGTGACGGGGCCTGGACCATGGAGGGGAACGAAGCCGCCAGATCACGGACCGGGGCAGCGCAACAGACGTGACGCCGATCCCCAGCCGTGGCAAGCACACCCAGAATCCCCCGCGCAGGGGCGGGACACAGACATGGCCACCGGAGGGCAAAAGAAGCCAAAAGGCACCAAAGGGAATGCCCACACCAGGGAAACGGGAAGGGAGGGGGGAGAGGGAGACAGAGAACAGGCGCACAGGTCCCACACACAGCAAGCACACACACACGCACACAGGCACAGAGGATAGCACAGACAGGGAAGGGTGGGGGGGACAAGGGGGACCGGACACCAGGGAAGCCAGGCCGGGCACCGCAGGGGGTGGTGGTGCGATGCGGGACCGGGAAGAGGGGAGGAAGGGGCACAGGGGGAGGGCAGGACACTGGCACCAGGTACAGCACACACCCCAGCAGGACGGTCCCCACGGGCACCCCCCACAGCAAACACACAGTCCCGGAAAGGGGGGCCCCTGCAGCTCGGGCGAATGCCACAGCTGGCGGCCAGATGTAACTGGGACCCGGCCGGGGAGGGTCCAGGAGACACATGCAGTCCAGGCATCCCAACGAGGGGCAATGGAATGGCAGTCAGGAGAGGCAGTCCAGCACAGCAGGTCCAAGGATGGGTGGCCCCATCAGGGCAGGAGTTCAGGAGGGGCAGCCGGATCTCCGGGGCACACAAGCAACCCAGGAAGGAGAAGAGCAGGCCGGAGGGGGCCCAGTGACACAGCCGGAGCAGCAGCACGCAGGGGCGGTGGCCTTGCGGCTGCAAGGCAGGGACAGCAGGGTGGTGGAAGGCACCAGGGTCCGGCCCACGGACAGGTGCCGAAGCCCACATGGCCCAGGACACGGGGGGCCAGGGAGGAACCCAGCCACTCACAGGCAGCCGTTGGGGGCAGCGAGGGGCCCGGGCCCTGGGTGACCAGCCCGATGAACCAGGTGGGGCCAATGGATCATGCCCCGGCGGTATCCCAGCTTGGACATGTGGTAGGCGATCAGGTAGTAAGCCTCGAAGGGGTCATGCACGGACAGCCCCAACTGGACATCCGGATGGGACCAGACCTGCCCCAGGGCCGACAGTTCCTCCGCGGAAGGCTCCGTTACACAGCAGGCTGCAGCAAGGGGCCAATGAAGATGCCCCAGCCCCAGAAGCCGGTGATACACAGCCACACGGTTGCGCTGGTACCCATGCGCCCCGTGAATGCTCCCAAAGTAGGAAACGGCCAAGGCAGGGCCCCCCTCCGCAAGGCACTGCAAGAAGGCTGCCAGGCTGAACACCCAAAGTGCACTCACGGTCTCCGGCCCGGACCAGGGCACATGCAAACACCTATTCACCGGCATGCGTCCTTCAGGGAACCGGACCAGCCCCAGGGTCTCGGAATGGAGCCGGCAGTCCTGGGCGCTCGCATCCCAGCCCAGGTAGCAGAGTCCAGAGCTCAGGCTTGTGAAGGCAGAGGAGAGGCTGTCCAGGTGGTCCAGGAGCAGTTGCACGGCTGGGCTACGCCACAGGTCACACAGGGACATGGTCTCAGTGTAGCTCCAGATACGGGGGCCCCATGGGGCATGTGAAGCGGGAGTCCCGTGGATGGACATGCAGCCATCGTCCAGGTGCCCGGGGAGTGTTGCAAGGAGCTCCTGGGGCCTCGCACACCTTACAGGGCCGAGGGGCCTCCCGGGGTCCCAAGGACAGGGAAGGCAGCCACTGTACCTTACACACCTTTAATAATAACCATGTGCACAGTGTCACCCACTCCCTCATACCAGTTCGTGCCCCTCCACCCCCCCTACCCCCTATGCTGCCCTCCCCCTCCTCCCCCTCCCCCCCATCCC
>QEPC01012343.1:1200345-1211519 GCA_003113815.1 Sphenodon punctatus
CTGTTTCTGGCGGGTAAATGTACCACCTTGTACTTCTGCAAGGCTACATAGAGGTGATAAGCAAACATGGCTTTTCAAGAGATACCATCCTCTTAGATACTGCTCAAATAAATTTGTATTTTGAAAACACTTGCCCTTGACTTTTATTAGTAGTACTTCAGATTATTATGTGATATATTTACTTAGGTATTTCTTTTTCACCATTTACTGTACTGATTGTCATGTTTATGTTTTGCACTTCACATAGACAGTGCAACTAGACAGTGTCACCATTTCTTTAGTCACTGGACAAAAACATGCAGCTATGACATGGTGGCAGCCTGGGTCGGGAAGCCACAGCGGACACGGTTCGGGCCAGGTCAGGCCACAGAACAAACGTGCTTGCAGCTGGGGGCTGGGGAGGGTGGAGAGAAATGTGAACACGTGGCCGGCTGGCCCTGCCCCTGCACTGTGCCCAGCACCCTACCCTCCACCATCCTACCCTCCACCAATGACAATCTGCCATCGTGGCCAGCCATGGCAGTCCCTGACCCAGGACATGTCTACTGGCCCAAAGAGACGTACTCGCCCTCTGTGGCCCACTTTGGCCCAGTTGGGTGGGCCATTGGGCGTTGATAGACGATCCCGCTGATAAGCGGGATCATCCAGCGCCGGCATCTGTCCCCTGGCTTCCTCTCTCTGCCGTGTCTGCCGTTCAGACACGGCAGAGAGTCTTTGTGCGCATGCGCACCCTTCCACGCATGCGCTCAAGCCCAGGGAACTCAGAAGTGCGGCGTTAAGCTGGCACTTCGGGGATCTGCGTTGGAGGGGGCAGGCTCGCCTGCCCCCTCCAACGCGGGATAACATGCAGCCGGAATGGATAGACGAGCACAAATAAAGACGGCTGATCAAAGGATCAGCTGCCTTTTTTGTCTCGTCTATAAACGGCCTTAGCCTGGGCTGTGACCTCGGAGGTTTTCTGAGGTCCAAACCCAGGCTAGCTGCTGACACAGTCTGGGGCAATTCCAGGTCAAATCTGGCAGCACTTGCAAAGATGTGCTGCAGGTGGAGTCTGATCCAAAGCATTCCACAGTTACATCTATTTTTACCCGCTGTCTAGTGCTTGTACACTTCTGTTGAGACACAGGGCGATTACCATTATTGACTTAAGCCTTGCTCCCAGTGTATTTTGGTTTATTCTAGAACATTGAAAACCATCCTGAGGATCAAAGTGATAAGCTAAACAGCTCTTAGGAGAACACTTCCAAGATCATTCAAGAACATGATAATTAAAAAAATCAAACACACATTAAAAGTTATAACACCAAAAAATCTCTTTGCTTCCTGAAGTACTGGCTGACTTATTTAACTCCCATCTCTCTAGGATGTTAGGGCAGGTTGCTACTTTGCAAACATCAAAAAAAAACCACAAATAAAATCCCCCTGTAACAAAAGCTAATGACTGAGCTGACTAAGAATGCAAGGGTTTCATCTACAGTTCTGCTAAGATCTATACTCCTGGCAGTTTAGCGAGGCTTTATCTTTCTTTGACACTTGTTTCATAAGCTACCAAAACTTATGTTTATTTAACCCTGACAGTGTTACATTTGGAAATGCCTATTATACACACAGAAATAAGCAATACCACTGCTGAAACTGGAGACAGCCTCATGCCCAGATTGATACTTCATTGATTTCAGAAAAGAATTCAACTTTCTTTTCAAACAGCTCCATTCTTCAAGCTCTCATGTGCCTTTTTCCTCTTATATAAGGATAACAGTGAGTGAATTACTTTTAAAATAACTATTTAATTAGTGCATTTGAAGTATTTTTCAAAGAACTTAAGTATCATTATCCCCATTTTAAAATGTTGGTAATGAAACCCAAAACAACGGGGTAACTTGCCCAATGTCATACAACAGCTTAGAGACAGAGGAGTTGAACCCATCTCCAAGAAGAACTAGTCCAGTGCCCTGTTCACTATACCTGTACAGTTTCACCCACAATAAACAAGTTTAAATTCCACATCTTGCAGCCATGGTCAAAGTCACACTAATATGAACTGTAGGTTATGGAGCTCAGGAAACTTCAAAAGACATGTATCTGCTTATCTCCACCAAAAAAAGGTCAAACTCAACAAAATAAAGACGGACCACTTGCTACTAGACTGTACCTCATCTGGAGCTGTGATCACCAGACCACTTATTCTGGAGTAGTCCCACTGGACTCCAGAGTAAGTGGTTTGAGTATTGCACCCCTAAGGTATAATCCTCATGTCTGGATGTCTACCAAATGTTGCATTAGACTTAAGTGGGTCCTCATTGACACTGAAAGTCTTTACTGCACAGCTTAACCATGGTCAGTGGGCAGCTGCCTGTAGTGGGGGTTGGCGGTGAGGTATAGAGCACACCTGTGTGCCTGGGGCATACTTATGAATAGACCACACTTAAGTGCTGATCATATGGAGAGACTTTGGGTAATTTAAGACGTTATGAGATCATAGTCAACCACAGTGAACCACACTCAATCCCACGGTGGGGCCAAAGAGCCCTGAACATCTGATCGGCATTATCCATATGTTCACCACAGTCAACCAACCGTGGGGGTCAAACCCAACCATGGTTCTGGAGGTCGGGACGGGACCATCCCTGGAAGCGTGGTCAAAGAGATTCCCACTGGGAAACCACAAAACATAACGACTGAATTGCAACCACCGGGTGGGATCAAACAAAACGAACCCCAGCCATGACAAAAGCAAGCAGCATTTCTGCCTGCCAACAAGCAACAACACAGACTGGGGAGGGAGATTTAAAGGGCACACAGCAGCAGGGGAATGTGGCGGGATGGAGCAAGGTGGAAGGGAGAGGAGAGCAGAGGGTGAGAGAGCAAGGGAGGAAAAGGAGGAGGAGGAGGAGGTGGCAAAGCAGCAGCAGAAGTCAGGACAGCCCGCCCCAGAGGGGACAACCATCCAGGGGCCGGAGGCACCCCAGAAACAGGTAAGGGGAGCGAGGGCCCCCCGCACAGTGGCACAGGGGCACGGAGGGGGGTGCTCGGCGGGATGGGGGCAGGGAGGCAGGCTGCGGGTCCAAAGGAACAAGGCACCCAGTGCCCCCTTATGACCCACAGACCCAGAAATGGGCCCGGGAGCAGGACCCCCCCAGAGAAGACCGGCAGAGGGAAAGCGGAGGAGGAGGAGAAGGAACCACAGGAGGTGGAACTTCAGGAGGAGGAGGGCACCTGTGGGAGATGCCAGTACCAGGGAGGAGAGCAATGAGGGCACAAGAAACCCATGACTTCATACGGATCTGGGGGTCCCTGGTAGGGCTGTAGCAGAATGTCGCAGAGGTAGCTATTTCCATCAGAAACAGTGTTTCTGCAATTAGTGGTATGGCATGGCAGAGGCTTTCATTCCACTAGTTTCATTCCGCTACTTCCGCAGTTCCACTAATTTCATTCCACTACTTCCACAGACTTTGCAAAATAGCAGAAACGTAACATTTCCGCTACGTCCAACCATTCCACCAGCGCCACAAAATAGTGGAACAGCAGTTTTCCGAGTTTCCAACAATTCCACAATTTTCCCAATAGTTTCCAAATTTGCAGAATGCCGGCGGAATTAGTGGAATGTCAGCAGAAAAGCCGCGGTGTGGCGCAGGCAATTCCGAATTGGTGGAATGGAATCGCAGTGCGGTAACAGCTGCTGCCACATCAGCCCTAGTCCCTGGAGCACCAGGTGGAGCTAGCTGTGAACCAGAGGAACGAGCATGTATACACAAACATCATGCAAGACATGGAGGCAGCGGGGTACCACAGGACCGTGGCCCAGTGCCACACCAAGGTCAAGGAGCTAAAGAGGAAGTACAATGTCATAAAAGACAATAACCAGTGGTCCATACACAGAGCATGGACCGCCCCCTACTATGATGCCCTGGACTGCATCCTGCACCTCAAGGGCTCCATAGTCGCCCCATGGCTTGTGGGAAGCGCAGTGGTCCAGGGCAGGGAATGGACAGACGTGCCCACACCCATGACAGCCCCGCACGTAGGCACCAACTTTGAGGACCCAGTCCACCCAGAGGAATGCCCCAGGACCTCAGGGAGCCTCAGGCCACCCTCGCAAACCTGCACTGGGAGCCCGCACCTGCAGTCTGACTTGGGCGGATCCAAGGCCGGAACACTAGTCACCCTCAGCCAGTGGACACAGGGGGAGCACAGGCACACAGAGGGGCTGGCCTCCAAGGGATCTGAGACTGACATTGAGGGTAGGCAAGCAGCTGGGAAGGAACACGGACCATAGGGGGAGGGCCAGGAGGTGGGGCCCCAGGGCACAGGGACATCGCCGTGGTCCCCAGGCACCAGGAAACACAAGGAGGGGCCGGGGTGCATGGGGGCCCATCCGGACACGGTACAGGGGGGCAGGCACAGTAGGCCAGCCCCCGGTGCAGAGGTAACACCACCACCCAGCTCTGGCCCCCAACAGGTGCACACACACACCCCAGCACACGGAACTGCCAGGTGAGGGGGACAGGAGGGAGCAGCTGCAGCAGCAGCCGGAGGAGCAAGGTGAGGTACCATGGCAGCCAGGGGGGCAATGGGGTGCACTGAGGGGGCAGTCTGAGGTCTGCTATCCCCCGGGGGCCCACCTATGACCCCCAGCACCACTCAGGGACAGGTGGCATGCGAACAAGCCCAACTAATGCTCCCCAATCTGCTCCCCACCAGGGCACCCAGCAGTGCCCCCACCATACGACCTCATGCCCCCGGCACAATGGATGAGGGAGCACAGGGCATGGGTATGGCACTGGAGGAAGGACCTGGTGGAGGACATAGTTCAGAGCAGGACTGAGCAGAGGGAGAGGATGATAGCGTCCATCAACCGCATGGAGGTGGCCACTGAGAGGGCCATGCAGCACGCGGAGGCCAGGGACCGGTGCCTGGAGGCAGAAATGCATCTGGAAAGGAGGCAGGCATGCCGGGAGCACAGCAGGCAGATGTTGGGGTTGCTTCAACAAGCCATCGATCAATTGGGAGCGGAGCACACCAGAAAGATGAACCGGTCCCTGAATATAGGCATCCCGCTGCTGCTGGATGCAGGGACCGTGAGTGCGTACATCATGGTGGATGCTCCCCCTGGCACCTTACTGGGCCAAGCACCACAGCCAGGCCCCCACGGTGCCCCCATCGCTGCCACCACCTCCCCAACTGCCAGCACGCCCACAGGGCCCGCGCATCCATCTCCCAGTAGCACCTGGTCTCTGGAGGCAGAAGCTGCCATGGCGGGCCCCTCCATCACCACCCCCACCCTCCATCCACACCACACAGGTCGGTCTGGACACGGAAGCCTCCCCAGCGGGGGTGAGGGGAGCTCCCAGAGCTCCATGGTGCCTGCAGGGTGGCTGAGAGGGTGTCCCAGGAAGCAGCAGGGTAGGGGGGGAAGGGGATGGTGGAGGATGAGGTAGGGTGGGACAGGGGGCATCAGGGGGGGGGCAGGGGGGTGACAGGGAGCACATGATGTACAATAAACGCACAGGTGTATCCAACCATAACCTTTATTGTCCGGCAATCTGCTTTGGGAAGGGCCTGGGGGCAGTGCCTAGGGCGAGGCGCGATGTCAGGTGGGGCCAGCCGAGTGTATGGCCAGCAGCCTCAGGCCACGGAATCCCTGGTGATATGCCCAGCCAGGGCAGTGCGGATCCGCTTGACATAGCGGTACTCCATTGGGTTCTCAGAATTCACATGTAGCGGCACGGGTCCCAGTGGCCACTGGGGCATCGGTCTCACAGATGTTGTGCAGGACACAGCAGGCATTGATCACGAGGGCCGAGGTCTCCACAGCGAAGTCCAGCCAACCTGTGAAGAACCTCCAGCGCTGCTTGAGGGCACAGAAGGGCCTCTTGGCCACGGTCCTCGAGGTGCGTAGGCGGAAGTTGAACAATGACCAGCGCCTCCACAGGGTAGGGATGTGTGAACAGAACTGAGTTCGGAAATTCAGTTCGGTTTGGTTCGGTTAAAAAATCGAGTTCGGTTCGGAAGTTCGGTTCGGTCAACTGAACTAGTTGGGTTCAGTCAAATTCCGAACTTCTGAACCAAGTTCATACATCCCAAACTGGTGTTTTAAGCTGTTTTTGGCCTTCCAAACTGGTTCAGATTCGACCAAACAGTTTGGTTGAATTCAAGTTCGGTTCAGAAGTTTGGTTCAGTCAACCAAACTAGTTGAGTTTGGTCTGAACTCCGAACTTCCAAACTGCGTTCTCACATCCCTGCCACAGGGTTCCTGGGGACCAGGTAAGCCTTCAGGAGCCAGTGGAGAAGGGGATAGTCTGGGTCCCCCAGAATGCAGGCGGGCATCAGCACCCCTTCGATCCTGAACATCCTCATGTCTGCAAAGTCCCCCCTGTACATCCGGGCAAAGAGCAATGAGATGGTCAGAATCCGGGCATTGTGGCTGCAGCCGGAGTGACCAGTGAAGATGTCTATGAACCGGCCCCGGTGGTCCACAGCTGCCTGGAGCTGGAGGGAATGGTACCCGTCCTGCTTGATGTATTCCACAGCCTCCCTGTTGAGGGGCAGAGGATCTTGATGTAGGTACCGTCCACAGAGCCCAGGCAGTTGGGGAAGCTGCCATCCTTGAAGCCAGCCAGCACGGCCTCCTGGTCTTCAAGCTGGATCGCCCGGTCCAGGAGCACGCCCTCCACTGCCTCACAGAAGTTCCGGAGGATGCCCGTGACAGTGCTCACTCCCACACTGAAGTGCTGCGCCACGGACTGGCAGGAATCCGGTGTTGCCAGTGACCAGACAGTGATGGCCACACGCTGGACCACTGGTATGGGGGAGCACAAGGGGGTGCATTGCTGCTCCAGCCAGGGTGCCACCAGCTCTGCAAGGTGCAGGAGGCACCGCCTGTCCATGCTTCCGCATGACCTCCATACTGCAGCATCCCACTGAGCCAGGACCCCGGCCCACCACTCATGTGTCCGCTCCGTGACCCAGGGCTGCCGTTGCATGGGCACGGTGTGCATGGCAAGCCATCCCATGGCCACCCGGCGCCAGTGGTGTCGGCTGGCTGCCTCCCTGAGGCCAGCTGCCCACCTTTGGGGGAGGCGGAGGGCCCGTTGGTATGCCCCTGTCACCTGCAGGGCCCTGAGTGGGCCAGGGATATCCGGCACCCGTTGTCGGTGCGCCGGACAGCTACAGTGCTCTGGCCAGGCACCCCCAGATGTAGGCGCCCAGGTGGAGCAAGTCAATGGAGAAGCCCATGAGATCGGTTTGCACCCGGTACCACTCTGCACATAGGGTCAAGTGCATCCAACATGTGCCCCTCTGGACTGCGTCCATGGTGAAGCATGCCAAGGGTGCGGCCCGGTGCATGGCTCTCCTGCCCTTGTCCCAGGACCACCCCTGCCCATTGCCCTGCCCTTGCACCTGTGGGGGTCAGCACACCTGTATTGGCTGCCCTCACCTGCCTGCCCACCCCGCCGCTGGCTAGCTGGCCTGCGATTGGTGGGTGGGGGCTGGGGCACCCCCACCCCCTGGGTGCACCTGTGCTCCCACCATGGGGGCTCATGCCCCGGGCCCGCATGCATGTGTCCTGTTGTTCCGCAGCTGATTGCTTGTTTTCATCACCTCCCTGCTTTCAGTGAATGGCCTGTGCACTCTGTTCATGCAGCTGTGCTGGGTCCGCTCCCCACACATTGCTCGCTAGCTGTCCCTTGTTGTGACCCGCAGCCTTATTGCATGTCCTTGGCTCTCCCCTGCTTCCCTTCCCTGCCCACATGGGAATGAGGGGCTCCTCACTCCTTTTTCAGACCCTCTGCCTGCTGGACCATGGCTGACTGTGCTACCCTGGGGTTCCCGTGCCCTGGATCGCCTGGTGCCCCCCATAGCTGGACCTTCCATGAAACTATGGTCCTCTGTGACCTGTGACAGTCCCTGGTCATGCAACTGATTCTGTGCTTCCCTGACACCCTCTCTGGTGCCTATGCGAGTCTTAGCTCTGGGCCTCGCTACTTTGGCTATGAGGCAAGCGCTTGTGAGTGCGGGCTCCATGTGGAGGCACTTGGCCTCCATCCCTTTCCTGATGGGCAGGTTCCGGAGTTGTGGTGCTCGCATGTGGCGTGGTCCCCAGCAGAGACTGTGTCTGCCCTCTCAGTGTGTAGCCTGGCTGGGTTCACGACCTGTCTGGCTGAGGGGACCCCTGTCCTGGCTGTGTCCTTCTTTGACTGCATCCATGGGGCACGTGACTACCAGCGGTCCTGTGCAGTGACTTATTACCCTGTTGGAGCTAGGGTACCTGCCTTGGCCCCCTGCTGCTGACTATGCCTTGCCAGAGTCCACCGGACCGGAGCTGGTGGCACTGGCTGCTGTGTGGTCCCAAGCTGATGTTCAGGTGGGGCTCACCATGATGGATTCATTTGAGGCCTACTACCTCATTGCCCACCACATGGCAGGGCAGGGCTACCACTGGGGCATGCTTCAGTAGCCCCGCTACGTGCATCTGGTGGGGCTGCCCATCTTGGGCCCCTTCCTGACCCCCTGCAGCTGGCTGTGAGGCCCCCTGTGTCTTCGGTGCCGGTGTATGCTCCCTGCACCCCCCTTCCAGCTCAGGGCACTGGCTGCTTGTCCCTTGCCATTCTGGCCTCGTGGCTGCTCTGGCCAGGTCACTTGCCTCTGTTCCGCTTGCCTGTGTAGCTGTACCTCCTCCATGGGCACACCCTGGCTTCGCTGCCTGTTGTGTTTCCCTCCATGTCCAGCTCCCTCTTTGGCTTGTTACTGCTGCCTGGACCCACTACTGACTCTCCTAGTGGTGTTTTCATCCTTTGGCCAGTTGTCCGCTCACCTGTTTCTGTGACTTGCCCCCCCCTCATCCCCTGGGTACCTCTGTGACTGTGTGGTCTGTGGGGCCCCTGGACAGCACCTCCCAGCTTCCTCCAGGGGGGTGGGGGTGGGGCTGCATGTGATGCTCGCCAGTTCCAGTCTACCTCCATCCCTGGCTGTGCCTTTGCATCAGCGCATGGGATCCCTGACACCTGGACCTACCTCGGACCACTCCGGTGCCTTCCCCGGCTTGGTTGCCCTTCCCCTGTGACTCTGCTCCATCCCTGTGGGAGCCCCTGTGACTTCCTTCTGGAACCAGACCATTGACCTCTGATCACGTAAGAATATATGCTTTGTACGTATTTGAAGTAGTCAGAGTAGGTGAGGGATTATATGTTAAAGTGCAAGCGTTCCTTTAATAATTGGTATATTAATTGTGTTGCTATCATTGAATAAAATGCCTATTGGATTGAACAAAAGAGTCATTTTTTAAAATATAAAGGAGTGCGTATTGAACCAAAAAGGAGTAATTCCCTCCCTCTCAAAAACACAGTAGTATTTCCACTTGATCCCAGAATTGGAAGGGACCTGCTTCACCAGGGTGCAGAAAAGCAGCTGAAACCTGCTTCACCAGAGTGCAGAAAAGCAGCTGAACCCCTTTCAATTCACAACAGTGGTGAAGAATGCGGTCTGGTTCCAGAAGGAGGGTGGGCAGGGGGCCCATACGAAGCCTCGAGAGAGAGAGCCTAGCTGTAGAGTAAATTGTAGGACTTCCTAGGGAGAAGCCCCAGAGAGGGTCAATCACCAAGCTAGCCGGCGCACTGATAAGGGTTAGCGGACAAGTACCGTGAAAGACAACTTCTCTGGCTAGGGTTGGCCTTTTTATCCAGTGACTGCCTTATGATTATCCAGAGTGCGGGGCTGTCAGTGCTAAGCCTGGGAAGTTCTCCCATTGGCTGTTCAGATCTGGGGTACTTTCTGCTTAGCCACTGTCATTATGGGATGTACTGACCAGCTGGATCCTGCCTACCCCTCCCTCCAGATGGGAGGCCTGATCCTTTGGCCATGAGTTGCCCATGCCCCTTTCTCTAAGGTGTCTCTCTGTCTGACTAGGCCATTTCCCCTTATTGCATTGCTTGGTTCTTATCTGCAATCTTGTTCTGGGCACGAACTATTCTTGATAGCTGTTCCTGCTGGGGCCTCTCCTTTTGTTGATGACAAGAATGTATCCCTGTCAGCATATTTCTCTCTCCTCCTGCCAGCCTGTTTCTAATAATATGCATTTTTAATAGTTCTAAGCTAAAAATTACTATGAAGCATATAGCAAGCAAATAAAGCATATAGAAAACTTATAGCATGCCTTCAATAGTTACAGATGTGTACAATATTATCTTGGTTAGCGTTTCAATCAGTCTATTAATTCACAACATCCTTATAGCTCCTTTATTCATACCATCTTCCTGTGTTCTGCTCCTGGCTTGGTGCCTGTTGATGTTGGGCATGTTTGTTCCAAGAGTTATCTTCTCTTTCCTTCATCTGATCCATCCTGAAACTCAAGTCTTCTAAAAATCTTTCCTGCATTGTTCTCCTTTCCATCAATCTCTTTGTCCTGCTTTACAATGGCTATTGTCTCTGTATATGTCATGTTTAATTCATCTGCCTTAGAGCTAGGTGGCAAACTGTTACTCTCATGAGAAGTCTCCCTTGGTTCCAATGGATTGCCTTCTTATTACTCTTTCAGTAAGTATATTCAAGAGTTGTTCCCTTAATACATTGTAAACTCTGTTATAGGAAATGTGTCTGTCTACGGCCAGAGTCCTGGAACCAGTAACACCTAGGGATGTGCAATTAATTTTCATTATTATGATAATGAAAACAAAAATTTACATTGTCATTATTATAATAGTGAAAAAGAGAATAATAATAATGAAAATGAATAAATAACAGACAAAAATAAATTTTCATTTTCATGATTATGAAATAATTCATTTCATTTCATTCATTTATTAGATTTCTATACCGCCCCATCCTGCACAGCAGCTCGGGGCGGTTTACAACAATAAAAAACATTTAAAAACATTTAAAATACAACCATAAAACATATCAATAAAGCTGGTGGTATATAAAAATAAATAGACAGGTGGGGGATTAAAAATCACCCCCCCCCTCCCTCCCAAAGGCCTGGGCAAACAGCCAGGTCTTACAGTTCCGCCGAAAGGTCAAAAGGCTTGGGGCCAGGCGAGCTTCCTCCGGAAGGGAGTTCCACAGCCGCGGCCCTACCACCGAGAATGCCCGCTCCATCGTGGCCCCCCGCTTAACACGGGGGACCTCCAGGAGGGCACCCCCGGCAGACCGCAGGAGTCGTTCCGGGGCGCGAAGGG
>QEPC01012343.1:1227586-1239333 GCA_003113815.1 Sphenodon punctatus
AACTCCTTTGTCACTCAAGGGCCCGATCCTTCCCGTTTACAGACTCTTTACTCTCTGGGTTTGCAAGAGCTTGAGGGCTCTTGTTGCTCACTTGTGTTCCAATGTTAGACACAGACACTTCTTCATAAAGATAAGAAGCAAGTTTATTGATTACATAAGCAAGATAGCTGATACAGAGTGGTTACTAGAAATCAAAGGTAAATATAACACATTCCTGATCTATACTGATTGAGTTTCTAAATCAGCATCTTACCCTATAAAGGTCCATAAGCTTCTGGTTCCTCAGTCATAGGTGTAGAATGACTGGGCACTGGCTTCTTAGTTGGTAGAGAGCAAAATCATGCCTCTCAGTTCATGGTTTCCCCAGCCTTGCTGCTGACAGCTTTTCGTATGCAGATGTTCAAGATGGCTCTCGGAGAGAACTCCCCAAAGGCGAATTACTGGCCTCTTTAAGTAGTCTTCCTCTTTATTTGTCTCTGTTTTCCCACCTTGGGGAAAACCTGAAGTGTGCCAGGCAAACATAAAGGTTGTTTTGCATCTCCACAGGTGTCCGTCTGGCCAGAGTCCCCAAATACACATTCTTTGTCTCTCTTTGTCTTTCCTGTAGCTTGGTCACGTGTTACAGTCTTAATTTGAGTTTTACAGTTCTCATTTGTAACATTACATACATGAGGAACCTTTTGCTTTACATATTTACCAGATTTGTAGTCTACAAGTAGGCCCGTGTTACACGTGTGTGACCTTTTTGTTCCTCCGTGACACACCAACTGGAGAGCACAGAGGGGACAAAACCTTACTTCCCTTGGTATGCCAGTGAAACATCCTTCCAAAAGAGCAGAATTGAAAGTGTTGCATCTAAATGTGGTGAATGAGCACCTTTGATTGGGATCCAACCAAGTGGAGAGATAACTCTGAGCACTATTAGAGGTGCTAATCCTCAAGTAAGCTGGAGCAACCTTCTGGGTTTCCAGGAGGAATCTCTCGGACTGCAGCTCCTGATCCAACAGTCTTTTTTTTTACTATTGCTAGAACTCCATTTGGTCCAGTATACTTTAAGGTTTCCCTCGAGAATTCCAACCTACAAACCACCAATTCCACCTCTGAGTCCCAATGGCTGAAGCACCTGTTTGTTAAGGCCAAGGACGCAAGCGAGACCTTTCTTGGGGTAGGAACAGTGTTACCCTCATCCAATATTTTATAAGAGCCAATAAGGTACAAGATTTAATTGTCGGGGTGGCTGTTTCGAACCTCATTATTGCCTGGGGAGTTCCCCTAGGGACCCGCAGGATACTACGTAAAAACCCATTCTGCACTGCTTCGAGTTTATCCAAATAGCTAAGGCCCCATGCCGGAAATGCGTAAAGAATTTGACTAATTACTTTGGCCTTGAAAAGTCGAAGAGTGGGAGGGATCAGATTGCCCGCACCTTTGTGAAAAAAATTGATGATACCAGCTGAGGTCTTTCTCCCCAGACTTAAAACTGCCTCAAAATGATGTTTCCAACTTAAAGAGGCTGAAATTATCACCCCCAAATATTTATATAGGGTAACTTGTTCGATTTGGTTGGCCCCTATACACCAATGCTGTGGTCTACCCGAGGTCCCTACCCTTACCACCAAGACCTTCATTTTGGAGTAGTGGATGGATATATTTTCATTACTACAATATTCCTCTAACTTTTTCATAACCCTTCTTATCCAATAGCTGTTTGAGAAATTAAGACTGTATTGTAGGCGTATAACAATGCAGGGATTCTCCTCTCCCCAATTTTTGGAGCACGAGTGTCAATGTTTTTTAAAAAGGAGATCGCATTATTAAAAAAAAAGTTGAATAAGGTGGGGGCCAATATGGATCCCTAACTGACACCGTGAGAAACTTGCACCTTCTTAGTAGGAAGCTTACAAGAGGCATACCTGATTTGCAATGTATTTTCCGTATGCAATTTGATTATCAAATAAAGTATAGGGATGGGCAAACAGAATGCCGTTCGGATGTTCGGACGTTCAGTCGTTCGGTTCAAAACCTGAGTTCGGGTTCGGCTGTTCAGTTCGGCAGAGTTCAGTTTGGCCAAACTCGGCTGAACATTTAAAAAAGTGCTATCAGTACCGAAACCAATTTTTTTTCAGTATCGATATTTTTGGCTGTGAAACCACCCCTGGTGTCCTCCCCTGGTGGCAGGAAGTCTGCTCTTCAGCTGCCTCCCCCTTCCAGTCACGTTTTTCTCGCCCAAAGTCATGTTTTCCCCACCCGCAAACTTATCCAAACTTTTCTGAACTGTTCGGCTGCTTGAACGTTCGGTTCGGAAGTTCGTTTCCGTTGTCTGAACAAGCCGAGTTCGGGACGAACTCCGAACTTCCGAACCACATTTGCCCAGCCCTATAAAGTAACCTGGGGTCTAATGAAGACAAACTGAACTTAGCCCAAAGACAATCCCTGTTTACTGAATTGAAGGCCATTCAAAGGTCTATGAAACAGAGGGGAAAAAATTTCTGACGCAAAACATACTGGTTTATAAGATGATAAAGAGTAAGGATAGCTCAAAGCCTTCCCCAGCCCGCCTGCCTGCCTCTCACACCAAGGTGCCTGTCTGCCCACCCAGGTTGCCACGCTCAAAGCCTGCCCCAGCCCGCCTGCCTGCCTCTCATGCCAAGGTGCCTGTATGCCTGCCCTGTCAACCCTGGGTGATGTGCCCCACTGGCCTGGTAATCCCGCTGCTGCTGTCTGCTGGTCCATGGGTGCTCTGCTCTGGCAGACTGGCAAATCCAAATGTGCCCACGCAATCCTGCTGCTGCCGTCTGCTGCTGTATGGGAACTCCTCCCTGGCAAATCCTACCATCCTGGATCCATGGGTGCAGTGCACAGGCAAATCCTGCCAATGCTATCTCTGCTGTGTCATGGGTTCTGTGCCTGGGCAATCCAATGTCTGCTCCTGCTGTCAATGCTGCCTCTGCTGTGCTACTGCATCCAGAAGCTGCCACTGTAGCCCCAGGACCCACCATCAGGGTTCTGGGTCTGTCATTCCTCGCACAAGGCACTGTCCATCGTATCAAGAAGCAGCCACTCCAGCCCTGGGACCCACCGTCAGGATTCTGGGGCCTACGTTACTGGCAGGGAGGGCTGTCCAATATCTAGAAGCTGCCACTCTATCACCAGGACCCACCATCAGGGTTTTGGGTCCCATCATTCTGCTTGAAGAGAGCCATTGTTCAACTGCGTCAAGAAACTCCAGCCCCAGGACCCGCCATCAGGGTTCCCTGGGGCCCTGTCATTCCGCTCACGGGGAGTTGTCATTTCACCTTTTCTTTATGAGTTAGCAACCTACTGTTCATGGAGAGAAAGAGAGAGAGAGAGAGAGAGAGAGAGAGAGAGAGAGTCTCCCCACTGCTAGAAGGAGAGACAGACACGATCCCACCCATGCTGTAATCTGCACTATATGACCAGAGAGGGAGAGAGAGAGAGGCTCCCCGCTAGAAGGAGAGTGATGGGGGGTGGAGGGGGAGAGGTGTATCCAGCTCAAGCTGCCTGCCACCTACCAGAACCAGCGAGAGCTCTCATCTGTGCCCACATCCACCAGAAAACCTACCAGAATGAGATGGAAATAACACACAACGTATTATATGTGTCTGCCTGCCTGTGCGCGTTCCTGTACCTGCTACCACCTATCACATGATTGAATGAAGTGTGCCCAACCAAGCACTAATTCTACGGACAGCATTCAACTCCCATAGGCTGTCATTCCACTGCACCTGAAACAGTCATGCCCATCCCAGGAACCATCAACGAGATTCTGGGACCATCATTCCAGTCACGGGGGGCTGGCATTCCATTCCACTGCATCCAGAAGCAGTCACTCCAGTTCCAAGATCCATCATTTATCTGGGTGCTGCCACAGCTTGTGCCTGACTGGCCAGTGTCCACTGGTGCCCGCACACCAGTCTACTCCTCCGCACCCACCCGTGGATGCCTGCCGAAACTGCTGAAAGAGCCCCTTTGACCACCAGCAGCCACCGCCTGCTGCCCGCTACCAAAGAGCATGTCTCTCTTTCTCTCTGGCACACCCACACAGACACAAGTCCTGCCCCTCCTGAGGGGCTGTCTGCAAGTTGAGATCCTGCTGCTGACACAACTTGGGGCTAATATGCTACTACACGTGCTGCTGCTGTCAGGTAGGAATCTGACAAGCTGAGATTCTGGCACCTGCCAGAACTTTAACACAGAGGGATAAAAGCTTGGAAGGTCAAACAAAGCTTGTAACAACAAATATAACTTTAATAAAAACTTTTTCAACCCCAAGAACGATCAACAACACACAACTTTATAAAACCAAAACCAAACATTAATATATATAAGATGAAAGGAAACTTAGGGGTCTACTAGTCTGTTGGCCTGTTCCCCAGAACATGGGGGAAAGGCAAAAGGAGTGCACAGGACCTAGGGGCAGACATCACATCCTCCTCCATCTGGTAGCCATTTTACCAGGTGAAGTCCACGGCCCCTGCCCCAGCCGCCTGCCACTTGGAGACCAACTGGCGGTAGAATTCCAGGTTGGCAATCTCGGTATGGAGGTACTGAGTACCCCTCCACCTTGTTCTCCCATACCTCGACCTCCTGGAACCGTTCCACCAGCCGGTACTCCATTGTCAGGGCTTGCAGTCTTAGCCTGTCCATGAACTCCCAGGTAAACCTCTCAACTTGGGCCTGAAAAGCCCTTGCCGCTTGAGGGAGACTCCTCAGTGGAGCTGGAGGAGGGAGAAGGCCTGTGATGGCGGCGCTTCTGGCATGCCTTCCCCCCTTCTTCTGGCGATGCTCCTCCATGCCGGAGTCCCTCCGCGTCACCTTCTCTCCGTGGACATTCTCAATGTGCGCGATTAGGCCCGATGTCATCCCCTGTGAGCCCTGCTTTATTTTTTTGCAGCATATCTAAAGAACATAAAAATATAGGAACATAAGAAGTGCCATACTGTGTCAGACCAATGGTCTGTGAAGCCCTGCCTGCATTCTGTCTCCACAAGTGGGTGGGTGGCCAATCTCTCTCTGCAGGGGACTTCCTAACAGGTCATAGGGTAATCCATTCCCTGTTGTTCCAGCCCCTGTGCCTTACCTTGCATACAGCATATCTGCCTTTCTGGTTGTCATACCACCGCCAGATGTCAGACCTCATGTGCCTGCTTTTTGGCAGTGGCTCTGACCTCTGCCTTGATGGGGTTCTTGGCACCCAGGCACCAGCAGCGGGGGCGGCATCATCACCCTCTCTGAAACAGGAACACATAAACAACACCTAAATAATATCATGCATTTATGATGATGCCTCTAGTCCTCCCTAGGGCTGATGCGGCAGCAGCTTTTACCGCACCGCGATTCTGTTCCGCTATTTCGGAATTGCCCGCGCCACACCGCGACATTTCTGCAGATATTCCGCTAATTCCGCCGGAATTCTGCAAATCGCGGAATTGCGGAAAAATCGCGGAAATCGCGGAAAACCACTATTCCGCGATTTTTTGGCGCTGGCGGAATTGCGGAAATAGCAAAAATGTCATGTTTCCACGATTCCACTAAGTTGCGGAATTAAATAAGCGGAACCGCGGAACCGCGGAATGAAACCGCGGAATGAAAGCCTCTGCCATGCCATTCCACTAATTGCGGAAACACTGTTTCCNTTGTCCAATTTTTACAAGTTGTGTTTATAAAGGGGTGGTCACACCATTGTTGTCATACTCCTATCTCTTTACCTATCAATTTCCTTTGTAAAATCTGTTGTGTGAGATTGTGTTTTTTCTATTTGCGCCCAACTGGGTTCTGTTGGGTTTTTGTACCGAATCTTAATGGCTCTGAGTGCAGAGGCCATATAATAACTTCTAATATCCGGGAAATTAACCCCACCGTGTGTTTTGTCAGTAAGGAGAATTGATTTACGTACTCTTGAGGTTTTTTTGCCAAATAAATTGATTCATGCTTTTAGTTAGTTGTGTAAAAAAAGTTTTTGGTAACTGAATGGGTAATGCTAGTAAGTAATATAGTATTTTTGGGAGTAGCATCATCTTTATAAGGTTTATACAGTCTAACCATGAGCATTAAGTTGACTGTCAATTTTCCAATTTAGTTTTACATTCTTTTATCAGGGGTTTAAAGTTTGTTTGGTATAGATGTTTAGGTAGTTTGGTAATAGTTACTCCCAGATATTTGAATTCCCTGGAGTTTATCTTAATCGGAGACCTTTGAAGTATCTCTTGTTGTTGCTGCAGCGTTAAGTAGAACATTAAGGCCTGTGATTTTTTAACATTTATTTTAAACCCAGATACTTTCCCATATTTCTCTATGGTGTTTAGGAGATATGGTATTGTCTATGTAGGTTGTGAAAGATAAACTAACACATAATCAGCATATAATGAGATTTTATATTCTTTCTCCCCAACCACTAGCTCCTTAATTTTCCTCTCTTGTCGAATCATGGCAGCCAGTGGTTCAAGTGCTAAGTCAAATAACAGGGGGGATAAAGGACATCCTCTCTCGTACTTCTATATAATTGAAATGATTCAGTCAGTGATCCATTTACTATCAACGCCACTTGTGATTTTTTTGTAAATAATTTTTACCCACTCTAGAAATTTACCAATAATGTCCATTTTTTCTAATGTTTTGAATAAGAATCTATGTTCAGCATGATCAAAAGCCTTGTCCGCATCGAGTGAGATCAAGGTAGCTGGGGTCTTTTTTTCATGAATTTGGTGAATTAAATCCATCGTTTTTCTGATATTGTCCACGTCATACCTGAAGGGGATGAGTCCTGTTTGATCCGGCGGAATAATTTGTTTAATGACTGAGGCTAATCTGTTTGCAATTATTTTAGTAAAAATCTTGAAATCTGAATTTAGAAGGGCTGTAGGTCTGTAGTTGGCACACTGCGTTGTCTCTTTTTCCAGTTTGAGACATAACATTATATTGGCCTGGTAATATGTAGGTGGAAGTGCTTGTTGTTCAATTATAGTATTATAAACCTTAACCAAAAGTGGACTTAATGTATCCTGTATGTTTAGTAAAAATCTGCTAAAAAGCCGTCAGGGCCGCTTGGTTTATTTTTGGGGAATACCTTCATTGTTTCTTCTATCTCTTCTGCAGAGATCTCTGCATTTAATACTTGTTGTTCTTGAAATGCAAGTTTGGGCAGATTAATACCCTCTAAGAGTGTTGTTATTTCCTTCTCAGTGGGATTTGTTGGGTTGTAAAGATTTTGATAGAGTTTTTAAAATTATTCCCCTATTTGCTTAGTCTTTGTAATACGCTCTCCATTAGAATTCACTAAGGCTGGGATGTTAGTTTTATTCCTTTTTTTTTTTTTTACTTAGCCATGCCAGTACTTTATCAGTTTTGTTTGATTTTTCATAATAATATTGTTTAGTTAAACGAATTTGTTTCACTGTATATTCTGTTTGCAATAAATGTATCATTTGTCTAGTTTTTGTGATTTCTTTTATATGCTTTTTAGAGGGGTGTTTTTTATTACTTGCTTCTAGTTCTTTTAATTTTGTGTATGTACCATTCTAATAAGTGTACTTTTTTCCCTTTTAGCTTTTGCCTCCAATGATATATAAGAACCTCGAATGACAGCTTTCATTGCCTCCCATACCATCTGAGGGTTCATGTCTGGTGTATCATTAAATTTAATATATTCTATCAGTTGGTCTTGTATTTTTTCTACATTTATTTGATTTAACAAAATATTTTTGTGTAATTTCCAATAGTATTGTTTTGTTGTTGTATATCTGTTACTATGCTCAAAATAACAGCGCTATGATCTGTGAATGTATTTAGTGCTATATGGCTATATTTATAATCAGGCTTTTAGTAGTCAGTATGTAGTCTATTCGGGAGTATGTTTTATGGAGTTGTGAGAAAAAGGTGTAGTCTCGAGTTTTGGGGTGTAGCTCTCTCCAGGAATCTATTAATTGATGAGTCTGTATTAAATCCTTTATTTTTCCCATTTGAGTTAAATTATAGGGTGGGCGAGACTTGTCTATTTCTGTGAAAGGCAGATTAAAATCTCTTAAGATTATGGGTATTTTCAGACATTACGAGATCATGCTCAACCAATGACAATCCCCTGTGGTGGCAAATGGCCCTATAACGTCTGGTTGCTTGCCGTCAGATGTTCACCACAGTGAACCACCGGCGGTGAGCAAAATAACCATGTTTTCGAGGGTGGTCCGGGCACCATCTCCGAAAGCATGGTTAATTGAACCATGGCCCGGAATCGACGGACGGTAACATCTGTTACTGCCACCGATTCTGGGCCGTGGCCCAGACCCCGGCACAGAATCGGGCGCAGTGGCTGGATTGGTCGCTGCGCCCGCCTGTCTCCAGGAGGGCGGGCTGCTGGGGGAGCATGGGGGTGCGGGACTATGTGGCCGCATGTTGTACCGCGCAGTCCCGCCCTCTCCCCAGATTCCCCGCCGGAATCAGTCGGCTCATCTGTTGATGGGCTGTTTTGATTCCGGCAGGGAATCAAAAAGTGATTCCGTGACGGGGCCAATAGGTGCCCTGTCACATCTGAAATCACCCTATGAGGTGACCATTCATAATTTTTTTAACTATTTCTAATTTTTCTTGAAGGAATTGAGTTCCTTGGGTGTTGGGTCCATAAACATTTACTATTGTATATAGCTAGTCATTTATCATGCCCTGCACTATCAAAAATTGACCCTCTGTATCTCGTGGTATAGTTTTAGGTTTAAAGTTAGCTTCCTTAGCTATTCCTATACATACTCCTGCTTTTTTTTTCTGAGGGAGTTGCATGATATATATATTCATTTTTTAATGGGAGAATCTATTTATATCTTTCTGTAGAAAATAGGTTCCTTGCAATCCGAAAACATATATTTTCTGTTTATTTATGTTTTGCCAAATTCATCTACGCTTAAAGTGGCAGTTAAGACCTTTAACATTTAATGTCATAATCTTTATTTCATCCATTGTCAATCAGGTTATCCATTACCTGGGACTCAATATTCCTTTTATCTGCAGCTTGGAGACTATTAACTCTATCTAGTGAGCAGTTTCTTTGTGAGAAAGAGAGGGGGGAAGGGAGGGAAGAAGTAAATCAACATAATAACTGTTTCAATGGGTGTTTTCAGACGTGACGGGGCGGCTTCGCCCCGTCCCGAAAACAACCCAGAGATTCCCCGCTGGGATCACCCAGGCACGGCAAACAGATGTGCCGGGGATCCCGGCGGGGAATCAGGGAGGGGGCGGGGCCACATGGTGCAACGTGGAGCCACACAGCCCCACCCCCTCCACGCTCCCTCGCTGCCCACCCTCCGGGGAGACGGGCGGGCGGCGAGGCCAATGCCACCGCAGCATCTGGCCGAGTTCACCACGGCCCGGAATCCCCCCGGGGATTCTGGGCTGTGATCTCCGGCCAGACGTTACTTTTTACTGATGCCCGCCTGGAATCACTTTCACCATGTTTCAGCGGATTCTTGCGCCGGGAGCCTGGGAAGCATGGTTGAAATAGACCCCATGTGGGTATTCAGTGTGGCGAACATCTGGCGGCTGCCGAACAGACGTGCAGGGCACAGTGACCACAGGTGGGTATTCACTGTGGTTCACTGTGATCTCGTCACATCTGAAAATACCCAATGTTAAACAATTACCTTTACAAATATAACACTTAATTAACTTAAAAGATTGAACAAAGTCAGAGAGTGCTACTGGTGGGGCTTGCATGTTTGGCCTTTTCGCCCCCCATCCGCCCTTGTACATTGTCATATTTTTTGTTCCCGTTAAAAAATGGGAACATAAAATTTTATGAAACCCAAATTTTTGCTTGATTTTAACACTATAATATTTTTCCATCCCATCTGGTTCAGTTCTATTTCACATAAAGGGTATGGTGCTCAGATCCGGAATATATCTTTGGATGTATTTTTTTAGATCCTTCTCTCTGGTAAAAATCCTCTTCTGACCTCTGTGGTCAAATGCAAACTTGGCTGGTAGCCATATTTGAGCCTTAATGCCCAATTTTTCCAGGGCTGGAAAGTATTTATGCCAGATTTTTCTCTTTTTCCTTGTTTCCCATGAGATGTCTGGGAAGATCTTTATTTCAGTATTGTTATAGTTCAAAGGGGCAGACTTTCTTGCTTCTCTTAAAACAGTTTCTTTATTATGTGAACGCAGGAATCGCATTAGAATGAGGCGAGGGGGGGGTCTGTATCTTTTGGTCTTGGTTTTAGAGATCTGTGTGCTCTCTCTATTTCAAAGTCCCATATTTCCCTCTTTTCTGGGAAGATCTCCTGCCAGACTTGCTGGGATCCCAGTAGTGGGATTATTCCCTCTTTTTCTATTCCCTCAGGCAGACCCACTAAACATAGATTATTTCTTCTGGATCTGTTTTCCAGATTCTCCAGTCTTTCTAGGTTCTGGCCTGAGGTTTGAGAAATTTCTTTTATTACAGTGTCTCTAGTGATTTCTCTGTCCACCATATCACTGAGTCTGGTTTCTAAGACCCCCACTCGTTTCCCCACTGCCTCTACTTTTTGTTCATTTTGTCTAAGGTGGAGCCCAATTTCTCTAGGGATTGTTGAATCTCCTCTTTTGTGCTTTGTAATTTGATTCTTCTCTCTCTCTCCCTCTGATTTCTTGTTTAAGTTCAGTTTTTTATTTTTTGTGCTCACCTTTTATATCCAGCAGAAACTGCATGATCTTGCCTGTCTGTCCCTCTGAGTCTGTTGTTCCTTCTTGAGGAGAGGGTGTAATGGTGGCAGCCATGTTGTCTGTGTCTTCTTCCTCCTCCCCACAGCTCTCCTGAGATTCCATCTCTCCTTTTCTGAGACAAAAACTCTGAATTGAGCCTTTTTTCATTCTAACTGAGCCTCTGGTGTTTGCCACAGCTTTAGCAGCCATTTTTATTTTTTTTCTATTTGGGATGATCTTTTTATTTAGGGTTTTATTGATGGGCAGGCAGGAGCTTTAGCCACAAGCTACCAGCAGAGAAGCATGCCCAGTAGCTCTCTCGATATGTTCAATATATTATCATTCATATATATATCCCCCTCTCACCCTATTACAAAGATGATATCTGTTCTGTTCTGGAGGAAAGGATTTATTCTCTGGGTGACCAATTTCCACAAGCCTGCGTAATTTGTGCAGGCAACTGGAATGCTAGGGTTGGAGGTGAAGGTGGAGAGATAAATTTGGATTCGGATGATAATTATAACAGACTCCAATGGATCCCTAGTAGACAATCCAAGATGGATACATTAACAACACTGGACGCTTTTTTTTGACCCTTATTCAGAACTTGGATTTTACAGTTCTAAATGGCAGATTGAGGGATGATTTAGCAGGAGAATATACTTATGTAGGCTCTCAAGGCCAAAGCACGATTGACTATGTTCTTATTGAATTGTGCTATTGGGACAAAGTATATAGCTTCTCCCTTTATTCTAGGCCAGAGAGTGACCATACCTCGCTAGAAGTGCGACTTATAATACCCTCCTGTTCTTTGAACTCTTCCCGTAAAGTTATTAAAACCTCGATAGTGTGCCGGGCCAAGTTCAAGGTCCTAGTGATGATCTACAAAGCCCTATACGGCCTTGGCCCCTCATACCTTAGGGACCGCCTCGCCCTTCGCGCCCCGGAACGGCTCCTGCGGTCTGCCGGGGGTGCCCTCCTGGAGGTCCCCCGTGTTAAGCGGGGGGCCACGATGGAGCGAGCATTCTCGGTGGTAGGGCCGCGGCTGTGGAACTCCCTTC
>QEPC01012343.1:1249194-1266271 GCA_003113815.1 Sphenodon punctatus
AGCTCAAAGCATGTCTCAGTCCACCTTCCTGCCTGCCCCAGCAACCAATGTCTGCTGCTGCTAGTGCCAATGGCCCTCAGACCTATATGCTGTCTGTGCAAAGGGTTCTGTACCCTGGCAACCCACTGTCTGCTGGTGCCAATGGCCCCCAGGCCAGGCCGATATGCCATCTATGCCAAGGGTTCTGTACCCTGGAAACCAATGTCTGCTGGTGCCAATGGCCCCCAGGCCAGGCCTATATGCTGTATGTGGCAAGGGTTCTGTACCCTGGTAACCAATGTCTGCTAGTGCTAGTGCCAATGGCCCCCAGGCCAGGCCTATATGCCGTCTGTGGCAAGCGTTCTATACCCTGGCAACCAATGTCTGCTGGTGCCAATGGGCCCCAGGCCAGGCCTATATGCTGTCTGTGCCCAGGGTTCTGTACCCTAGCAACCAGTGGCTGCTGCTGCTGCTGCCAATGCTGCCCATGTTGTCTGTGCCACGGACTCTGGGGCCCATCATTCCTCGCACAGAGGCGATGTTATTCCACCGCATCAAAAAACAGCAACTCCAACCCCAGGATCCACTGCCAGGGTACTGGGGCCTACGTTACTGGCAGGGAGGTTTGTGGGCAATACCTAGAAGCTGCCACTCTAGCCCCAGGACCCACCATCATGGGTCTGGGGCCATCATTCTTTGCACTGGGTGCTGTCATTCCACAGCTTCAAGAAACAGCCACTTCAGCCCCAGGACCCACTGTCAGGGTTCTGGGGCCTACGTTACTGGCATAGAGGGCTGTGACCAATACCTAGAAGCTGCCACTCTAGCCCCAGGAGCCACCATCATGGGTCTGGGGCCATCATTCCTCGCATGGAGGCGATGTCATTCCACTGCATCAAGAAATAGCCACTCCAACCCCAGGACCAGCCTCCAGGGTTCTGGGGCCAAGTTACAGGCATGGAGGGCTTCAGCCAATATCTAGAAGCTGCCACTCTAGCCCCAGGAGCCACCGTCATGGGTCTGGGGCCATCATTCCTCTCACGGAGGCGACGTCTTTCCACCGCACCAAGAAGCAGACACTCCAGCCCCAGGACCCACTGTCAGGGTTCTGGGGCCTATGTTACTGGCAGGGAGGGCTGTGCCCAATATCTACAAGCTGCCACTACAGCCCCAGGACCCACCATCATGGGTCTGGGGCCATAATTCCTCGCACAGAGGCGATGTCTTTCCACTGCACGAAGAAAGAGTCACTCCAGCCCCAGGACCCACCGTCAGGGTTCTGGGGCCTACGTTACTGGCAGGGAGGACTGTGGCTAATATCTAGAAGCTGCCACTCTAGTCCCAGGACCCATCGTCATGGGTCTGGGGCCGTCATTCCTCGCAAAGAGAGCCAATTTTCAACTGCATTAAGAAGCTGCCAACCCAGCCCCAGGACCCACCATCAGACTTCTGGGGTCTACATTACAGGTAGGGAGGGCTGTGGCCAATATCTAGAAGCTATCATTCTAGCCCCAGGATCCACCATCATGGGTCTGGGGCCATCATTCCTTGCACAGAGGTGATGTCATTCCACTGCATCAAGAAACAGTCATTCTTGCTCCAGGACCAGCTGCCAGGGTTCTGGGGCCAAGTTACAGGCAGGGAGGGCTGTGGCCAATATCTAGAAGCTGCCACTCTAGCCCCAGGACCCTCCATCAGGGTTGTTGTGCCCTGTCATTCCACCTTTTCTTTACTCAACCTGCTCTTCATGGAGAGAGAGAGAGAGAGAGAGATAGATAGATGATAGATAGATAGATAGATAGATAGATAGATAGATAGATAGATAGACAGATAGAGAGAGAGAGAGAGAGAGAGAGAGAGAGTGTCCCCACTGCTAGAAGGAGAGACAGACACGATCCCACCCATGCTGTCACCTGCACTATATGGCCAGAGAGAGAGAGAGAGAGGTTACCAGCTAGAATGAGAGAGCTGGGGGTTGGAGGGGGAGAGATAGGTCTATCCAGCTACCCTGGCTGCCACCTGCCAGAACCAGGAAGAACTCCCATCTGTGCTCATGCGCCCAATGCCCATTGCCCACATCCAGCATGCAGCAAACCTACCATAATGAGATGGAATATAACACAACATATTATATGTGCCTGCCTGCCTGCCTGCCTGTGTGCGTTCCTGTACCTGCTGCTACCACCTATCGCATGATTGAATGAAGTGTGCCCCATAGGCTTCAGGCTGTCATTCCACTATCCCTGAATCAGTCATGCCCACCCGTCCCAGGAACCATGAAGTAGATTCTGGGACCATCATTCCAGTCACTGGGGGCCGCATTCCATTCCACTGCATCCAGAAGCCCGGTGCCTGCCCGCCAGCCAAACACCCTCCCACCCCATCAGCCTACTCCTCCGCACCCACCTGTGGATGCCCACTGAAGCTGCTGGAAATAAAGGTCCCTCCGACCACCAGCTCCCACCGCCTGTTGCTCACTGCCAAAGAGCCTGTCTCTCTTTCTCTCTGTCACACGCACCCACACAAACACAAGCCCTCCACCTCCTGGGGGGCTGTCTGCAAATTGAGACCCTGTTGCTGGCACAGCACATCTTAGGGTTAATAGCTACACTAGATGGGGTGGCAGGTACTGCTGGTAGGGATCAATAAGCTGTATGAGATTCTGCCACCTGCCAGCCAGAACTTCAGCACATAGGAATAAAAGATTGGAAAGGTCAAATGAAGCTCGTAACAAGAAATACAACTACTTTTAATAAAACTATTTAAATAATAACAACAAGAACAAAACAACAACAACAACATTTTGAAACCAAAAGCAAACATTGAAAGGAAACTTATAAATTAAACTATTAGTCTCTGTCATCCAGGATTTGGGGGAAAGGCAACAGCTTTTGGGGCCCAGCACAGGGCTGAGGGGCAGCCACCTGGTACTTTTGTAGGTCGTAGCCATGGGCCACGGCTAACTCCACGGCCCCTTCCATGGTCCGATGCCACCTGGAGAGTGCCTGGTGGTATAGTTCCAAGTGTTCCATCTCGGCAGAGACCTACTGGCCGTATGCCTCCACCTTCTTCTTCTCCTGGAACTGCTTCACCAGACGATCCTCCATGGTGGCTGCTGACATCTACAGACTGGCCACGAAGTCCCGGGTGGGCCTCTCCAACTCAGCCCGAAAGGCCTTGACCTCATCAGGCTCCTGGGGCCCGGAGGTCTCCATATCGGGGTTGGGGGGGGGAATGGCTTACATGCATTCTTTTTTGGGTTGCCTTCCCCCCCTTCTTCTTGCACTGAGGCTCCATGGCCACACCAGTGTCCTCCTCCTGCCGCCTCACTCACCTGCCATGCATTCGCTCGATGTGGGCAATGAGCCCCGATGTGGTCCCCTCGCGCTTCAGCCTGAACTGTTTGTGGCAGGTCTAAAGAGCATAAAAAGATAGGAACATAAGAAGTGCCATACTGTGTCAGACCAATGGTCTGTCTCTCTCTGCAGGGGACTTCTGTTCCTAACAGGTCATAGGGCAATTCATTCCCTGTTGTTCCAGTCCCCGTGCCTTACCTTGCATGTGTTGATTCCGTCGCCCTTGTCATAAAACCTCCAGATATCCGACCTTGTCCGCTGAATGTCTGGGGGTGTCACTGGCAACCTCAGCCTAGAGGTCCTCCTTGGCCTGGCAGTGACAGCAGTGCTGGGGCCGGCATCCAATTCCTCTCTGAAATGGGAACACATTAAGAACACCAAAGTAATATCATGCATTTATGATGATGCCTATAGTCCTCCCTCCTTGGGGTGCTTGGGATGGCAATGGGGAGACCCTGGCTGGCTGGCACATGCAAATCCTGCCCTTCTTTGGGTGCTGTGGAGGATTGAGACCTTGGCTGGCACGTGCAAGTCCTGCCCTTCTTTGGGTGATGCGGAGGGATGAGACCCTCGCTGGCACGTGCAAATCCTGCCCTTCTTTGGGTGCTAGTAGTGATGGCAACTGGAAGTGCCCTTGCTGGCACGTGCAAATCCTGCCCTCCTTGGGGCGCTATGGATGGCAACTGGAAAGACCCTGGTGGCTGGCATGTGCAAATTCTGCACTTATTTGGGGGTGCGTAGGGAATGGGATGGCAGCTGGAGAGTGGAGACCCTTGCTAGCCTAGCATATGTTTGGGTGGGGGTTGTGTTCGTGCTCATGCCTGACTGCTGGAAGAGCCCCCCACACTACAGTATCCTCTCTCTCTGTGGCAGACATCCTCTGCTACCCGCTGATGCCCACTGTTTGTGCCTGACTGATGCCCATCACCCATGCACCCACCCACATGCCAGTGAGCTCACTCTAACAGATAGAGCCTTAAGTTTCTTGTCCTCAAAGTAAAAAAAAAGTTTACAAACTTGGCAGCAGTGGCAGCGGCACCTCCTGTGCCTGCCGGCTCTGGCTCCTCCTCCACCACCTAAGGCCCAGCAGTGGCTGGAGGAACCTCTTCCTCCACCACCGGCTCCGCCACCTTGGCTTTCCCCCAGGCCCGGCATTTAATGGTGGTGGTATTGGTAGTCACCTTCTTCTACATTTAATTTAAAAAAACAAACAAACCAACAACACACAGCCAACACACACAGCACCCACCAACACTCGCCAACCAGTCAAAGCAAAACCAATACACACCACACAGCCAAAACACACGAATCACAACTGAACACCCAGTCAGCCACAACACACACATTCTCACCCACACAAGCTCTGCACGCACTCAAATTTCCGGTTTCCGGCACGATCACGGACTCTTGCAATACTTTTTCCGAACACCTGAACCGAACCGAACACAACCAAACCAAACAGCCAAACCCGAACGCGGTGAGCGAACCAAACGGCCGAACCGAACAGTCAAGCTGAACCGAACCGGACCGAACCGAACGGCCAAACCCGAACTGCGATCTGTTCGACCATCCCTAATTTTGGTCCAGCTAATACTTGGATGCCTCTATGAAAAGAATTACAGGTAATTTTCTTAAGCATGTTGTGTCCCCAATAACAAGATACCTTAGCATCCAAAGAGACTATCTCAATATTTTGTTCTGGCCCTGCCTAGAGCCTAAAGCCAGTTGTAACCCCTCAACATCCACTGTGTTCTTTGTTTTGGGGTTCCACTTTTTTTGCCTTAGTAATTCTGAGTGAGGTTGAAAGGAAGTCTCATGCCCATTCATGTTAATAGGAGTTTTACATGAATCGGACAGAGACAAAGTATTTTAAATGCCATGGTATCTTTTAGTGCACCAAAGCATCTTGAAAGCTCACAGCAGAAGTTTGTCCAATAACAGCTGCACTATTTTGTCACCATCTCTTGTATATGAGACCAACATAGCAGCCATGCCCTTGCTCGAATCAGAAGCTTTGCAACCTTCTATAAACAACTATTTGGAGAGCATATCAGCGGCTGTTGTGCTAGCAACAGCAGGACCAAAAAGGCAAATTGTATATTTTTACCTGAAAAACGCACTTGATGTTGATGTACTTCCCATTCTTGAAAATTCATTTCTGTATATTATTGCCGACCAATGGGAATCCTGGCTGCAGTATTTTGTGGGGTCTGTTTACTGAAAGGTTCATTTGCATAGAAGGAAGAATGAGGAGCCGTTGGAATTCCAGTGCCCAGACTGACCAGATAATGACCGTGTAGCAGTGTGGCTGGAGCCAGCCCTGCTCCAAGTGTTTATTGCTGATGTATGGCCCTTTAAGAGACCAAGCGGCAGTGAGCTGCAGCAAAGGAAGCAGCGAGGAGCCACTGGTGATATTGACAGGGAAGAGCCACTGTGCTAAAGTGACTGCCCTGATTGTTAATTGTGGAGACATGTGGTGGCGCAGCGGTAAGCTTAAACCTGCCAATGAAAGGCTGAGTTAAAAGCTGCTTACCAGAAGCTGGAAGTAGACCAGCCTTTTGAAGTTGACAGGCAAAGCAGCAGCGGCAGCACTTTTGAAATGTGCTAGCCATTTACTTGCTAGCAAATGAGGTTCTGAATGGTGCTGGCTGAGCGAGCAGTGCTGAGTACCAGGAGACCCTGCTGAGCAGGGAGGAGGAGCCCTGCTGGACCAAGGAAGGAATACTGACGTACTTGGCGGTGCTTGAGACCACTGCTCAGATGCCGGAGTTGTTACTGAGATGCAGACCACTCAGGAGTGAACTGTGAGTTATTTGTGTCTGGGCTCAGACCTCAGAGGCACGTGTGTGACTATGGATATTACAGGGGTCTAGTAAGTCTGTCCTGAATTCCCAAGAAGGGCTAAGACTTTGGGACTAAGTGGCTGAGAAAGCCAGGACAAGTACAAAAGCCCTGTTGAGGATTGACAGGGGCCAGACTCATCCATATCTGGTTCCCCAAGAAGGGCAAGGACTTTAAGCCCTGTGACTGTGGGATAGTGGGCCTGTGAGCCCAGGTTGGGAAGTAATTAACTGTTGTGTAAATGTTATGAAAGATGGGTAAACCTGTGGGTGTATGCTGGTAACCCTGTGGGTATAGAAATACAGTGACTTAAGTGCCTAAGAAGGATTGTAAATAGGATTGTCTATAAATGAGAAGAAACAGAAATAATGATCCCAGGTGTTAATTCTGGACTAGAACGCTTGCAGAGGCTTTTGGCTCAGGGAGGTCTGGATGTGCCTGGCCCCAGAGTGGCACAAACAGTTACAGACTGGGTACCATGCAGTACCTGTTTATGACCCGATCTAGTACCTGATATCCTGAAGTGTCAACTTCTGGTTCTGGAATGTCGATTTCTGGTACTGATTTTTTTACATTTTTGTTGATATACCAACTCTCAACATTGATTTATCAAGTTTCCATCAGGTTCTGACAATTTTTTGACAACTTTTGGTTCCAATGAGTTTTTTACATTTTGTTTTTCAATTTTTCTTCTTAAAACACTAATTTATGGGTTTTCCATCCCAGAAATGAAGTTTCCTGTCCTGGAAAGTCAACTTCCAGTCCTGGGACACTACTTCTAGTCGCCTTTTTTTTGGTGTGCCAATATTTTGGTTTCCCAACATATCATGTTTGGTATACCAATTGGTATACTGATCTACCCATTGGGAATCTGTAAATTGAAAAATTGGTACCAGAAGTACCCAATTTTGGGGGTATTCGGGTATCTGATTGGTACCTGAAGATGCAGGTATTACCCATTGGTACTAAATTTAGTATTAATTTCAGTTCTAGCATCATGAGCTAATTATTTATTTAATTGATTTTTTTAGATTTATCCACCACCCTCCCCACAAAGACTCAGGGTGACTCACAATCAAGTAACAATAATAAAATTTAAACAATAAAACCTTCCACCCTACCTATAAACCCATCCAACCCCAATATATCCCCACCCACCAAATGCATTTTCAAATTTTATACCACCTCCAGAAGATGTTTAGACTTGGGTTCAAGTGAACCTCCTAGGGAAGGGAGTTTCACAAAACCGGAGCAGCAACCAAGAATGTTCTCCTGTGTACCCCTGCTCTATGGACAAGGGTAACAGAGGGAACCTGCAAGGGGACGCAACTGACTGACTGTGGAGGACGCAGTGGGACATGATAGGATAAGTGGTCTTTCAGATATAGGGGACCCAGACTATTTAGGGTTTTAAAGTTCAAAAATAGCACCTTTAATATGGTTCTATGTATGAGAGTCCCTTGGTAAATAATTTAGTGGTTTTACTAATTGATCTCATTGATGGAGGTTTGTGAAACTGGATTTAATTTCTTTCCTCCTTGGAGTCAGATTGACAGAAGTGTCTTTTCTTAGGTAAAACCACTCAGTCAGCATTTTGGAATTGTATATTCATGAACACATCAGAAAAGCTTTTGCTCCTATTGTTTTCTTTCATCTTCTCTCACCCATGTGCAGAATGATTGATATTTGGACCATAGTGATACAAAAAAAAAATTCACATCATATTCCAGTCTCTTTCTGGAAGTCTTTCTTTCTGGATGATGTGCAAGTGCCCTTCAGCAAAACAATAAAAGTTCATTTCTAATGGGATGTGTGTAATCAAAGAGCTCTTCACAAATATACACGATTAGTACCTTCAGTTTTGTTCTCTGTGCTTCTAGCTTTTCCTGTTTTAAGCAGCAGCCATTTGGAAATAGGCAACGGCACTAACAGATTCCTCCTTCTTGTCCTTGTTCTTTGTAAAGAATATACATTTTAGTTTCTTGAATGTGTGGCAGTGCCTGTGGGTAATTTCAGATGTGATGGGCCAACATAACAGATGTTAAGTCTGGACCATAGATCGTGGTCCAGCTAACCATGATTCTGGACCTCCGGGTGGCTGGAGGTCCAGAATTGTGGTCAATGTGATTCCTGCCGGAGGTTCACTGTGGTGAACATCTGGCGGAACTCACATCAGACGTTACAGGACAAATGGCCACCACAGGGGATTCACTGTGGTTGACTGTGGTCTCATAACGTCTGAAATTACCCTATGTGACAGATCAGTAACAGTATGAAAGGGTCTGTACTGAAAATCAAAATATTGGATAGGCAGTATATTGGATTAGAACATTTTACCAGAGGTGATGAAGATAAATCACAGGAGTATCTGTACGTACTGCCATTAGAGACAGGCCATTAAGGTGCAAGATGGAGGACTGATGTTTTTATTGATCAACACCATTTTGTTTTGCACTGAAAAAACAAAGAACAAAAGTCACTGCCCAGAGGCCTCAGTCCTGCAAAAGCTTACACTTTTGTATGCACTTTAAAGATTTAAAGAGTCTCACTGATGTCAATGAGGTGCTCTACAGTGTGTACTGTAATACATGGGTTTTGCAGGATTGAACCCTAAGAGGCCTTCAAGCTAAGGTTTGGAGTGAGTCTATTATTTTATTATTATTATTTAATTTATTTTACCCCGCCCCTCCTGCCTCTGGAAGCTTGGGGCATCTATCAGCAATAGTCTATGAAATCTATGGAAAAGGGCGGAGTAAAAAGGTGAAAAATAAATATAAATAAATAGAATTTGCCCCCCTGTTGCAGCATCTTTGGGCAGTAGATGCTGCTGCTGCTGCACCCGCTCTGGCCTCCAGTTGGGGCTGGAGCTGCATCCCCTGCCATCTTTCTCATGGCCAGGGCTGGTGCTGCTGCTCCCAGGTTCCAGACCATGTCTCCCTTTGGATGTTTTAAGATGGACCCGGGGGTGGTCACCGTCAGGTGTGTTCCAGTGACAGTGGGTTTAAACGGAGTCTGCTGCTACTGCGGACTGCAATCTGTTCGCGCACTCCCCCTCTCCTGCACCATGGAGCTTCAGGTGGTCAGTAGCCACTCTAGGCTGTTGCCCTCAGCTCTATGGTGGTTGCTGGGCAACCCACAATTGGGAGCAGAGCTGCAGCAGCTGAACATCCTTTAGATGAACTACTGCTCCACCCTTGGCTGATGCTTCAGTTTCGGGCAGCTTACTTCACTCGCAGTGTTCCGGAAAGTTCCAGAGTACGGCAAGTGGAGTCGGCCCAGAGCAGACAAAAGACATGTTAGGATTGGTGAATGATCAATGAACTGATTGAACATTTCTTTGGAATGAGAGTGTTGCAAGTTTGTTTTTAAATTATTATTTTTATAACCCTGTATTATCAATTTTTGCCATATACATTTTAATTTGACTGCTGCATCCCATGGGGCTGATCCCAAGGTGCACAGATCCCCTGGGCATACATGGGTGTGGTTTCTGCATAGCACTATGTGCTGGCAATGGCAGTGCACATGGTTTTTACACGCATGTGTGTGCACGCAGCTGCTCAGGGGAACCACAGGACTTGGGATTGGCCTCAATGAAAAAACTTGCCATGTATATTTGCTATGCCTTCCTGTCTCACAGTTGTGTTGTGAGGATTAATGAGAGACTGACTATAAAGCATTTTGCACATTTAAGATAATACATACCTACTAATCTTCTTACAGATGTAGCCTTTTCAATATTGCAGTGAGTCGTGGTAGTAAATAGTAATTATCAAAATCATAAATGATGAAATAACTAAAGAACAAAATAGCTAATTTAGATAACTTGACAATAAAATAAAATGACATAAAAATAATTATGGGCTAAACTGAGTAAATTTCCCCTGGTTAAGGGAGTGCATAGCTGCGCTATTACTACAACAAAGCAGAAAGAGACTTGTCATTTTGAAGTTCAAAAGTCCTTCCCTGTTGCCCTCTTCTTCTGGGAGATGGGAATAAGGGATCAGGTTGTTCCTTGCTGTGCACACAACCAACTGCTTTGGCAACAGGATGTTGTAGGTCATACAGGCACAGGGGCCAATATTTTCCCCATTGCCTTTCTATGTTCACCTCTTTCTTTTCTCATGCTCACAGGCATGAATAATGAGCAAACTCACCTGCTTTCCCATAGAGTCAGAATTCGAGCAAAGCTCAGAAATGGAGTAAATGGTTATTTTCCGATGTGATGTGGTTTTCGCCTGCCACATCTAAACTCTCCGTGGGGTGAGAGCTGGGGTTGGGGTAAGCCCCACTGCCAAACAAACATTCAGGAAGCCAGGGCTGGGGGTGGGGTGGGGAGAAGTCAGGGGATGTGTGGACATGGGTCCGCACTGCCCCACCCCCATGCTCCTCAACGCAGCCTCACCTGCTCCCTGATGGGTGGGTGCGGTGGCCTATCAGGCCACCACTCTCACCTGGAACTGCTCTGGGCATGGGCCAGGGTTAGGGGAAGCGGGCCATCAGACATGATGGTCTGCTCTACCATGGTCTGAGGTTGCTTACCGTGGCAGGGCTTACCACAGGATGTGCATTGGCTGGGAGCTCAGCGACCATCCCGGGTTAACCTTACCGGTTTGGGGTAACATTTGCCCCAGCCCGTGGTGAAGATCTGGTGGGGCCGGTTCAGATGTGACACCCCAGCCCATGGTCATGCTGGGGTAAGTGTGACCATGGGTCGGGGTGTCATGTCTGAAAATACCCAAAGTTGGGACAATTGCACTAATTTCCCATTGTGCAAAGGTGCTAAGTTTCCTCGACTTGGGGATAGTCAACAGCCAAAGTATGTGCTCAGCAGCTTGCTGTGCTCTGGCTGTATATTTCCATACAATTATTTTGTTTTCTATATTTAGTAGGGTGGGACTCAGGAACCAATTTCATTTTGGGGGGTGGTGGTTCTCCAAGAATTTCGGTTCTCATTTTGGTTTTTTTCCATTGAATTTTTTTCATTTTATTTTTTTTTTGCACTGGAAAAAAAAGTTCAGTGCAGACCCCCCAAAACAACAGAAACTGAACTGAGAACTAAAATTTCAGATCGAACTGAAACGGCCATTTTCAGGTTGTTTCAGTTCTATCCAAATTGAAAATCCCTTCCCTATTATTTAGGGTAGCTTGTTAGTAGAGGCTCTAGCCCCAAAGCTTGGGCTCAGGTTCAAAGTTTAGATGCTACTGTATAGCTTGACTAGATTGTAGTAATAAAGCAAAATATGAGATGGTGATTGACTGTAACACAGGCTGTGGGTCCTGTGCTGAAAGGAAAGGCATGTAATGTAAGTGATCTTTCCAGAGGAGGGGAACTGTGGGGTTAGAGCACTGTGCTGAAAATGATTAATTAATTGATCATTCTCGCCAATATCAGTGGGAAACTGGAGTACTCATCTCCTCTGCTAACCATTTTTTCAAAAACATAAACCACTTTGCAGGGGATGTCACAATAATTTAAGCAGACAGCAATAGAATCTTTTCTATTAACAAGCTCAACATTAAAGAAGTATGTTCCGCAGGGCAAATAAATTAAAACAGAAACATTCAGCAAAGGAAACCTATTAAACAAAACAGATGGTATCGCATATCAAATGCCACCAGTTTTGCTGCATCTGGATTAAAAAAATGAAAATGAAAAAGAAAAAGCATTGCAAAATGTACATGAAACTATCCCAGCTCTGGCTAAAATCTGACTCAGCCACCCTCTGCATGACTCTGATAATGAGGGAAACCATTGATATATTATCAACCTCCATTAGGAAATAATGCACTCACCTCAGGTAAGAGGGGGAGTAGGATTTTTCAAAACAGACTTGCAATAAGTTAGCCTGAAGCTGGGCTCCTTTTATGTCACACCCAAGCTTTTATCTTTACTGCTACATATGTCATCCTCTCTTGCTGGATTGCTGCAGCCTTGAGTATTTTTTCCATGCTGCCTTTTGTGTTTGGTGAGTGGTTCATGGAAATTCAGATAGGAATGGGAACTCTCAAACCACCAACCAACTGGGAAGGTGAACTCTCTTATTTAGTGTAGTGGTTTAGGTAAATAATTGTGACACAATGGATTGAGACATGAAACATTGCACAGCTGCTGTGCACATCACATATAAACATATTCTGGGTCAGTGCATGACATGGGTGACCTTCCCATAAAATCCAAGATGGTGTCCACAATGGCCGCCAAATATACAAATACCTATATCTTTGCTAAGTATTTGGGCTGAAATAGTGGCAATATATATGTAGCAGAAGCAGTCCTGCGAGGCTGCAGCCCCCTTAAGAAGGGGGCTGCATGGGCCAGCCAGAGGGCTGGGCACATGTGTATGGGCCTGGGAGAGCCAGCCCATAGCTATGATCAACCTATGGGGAGAACAGGTTGATAATTCCAGGGACAGAGTGGGCAGGACACTGGCCCTTAAAGACTGAAGAAAAGAAACCTGGCCACGCCCACTCTACTGGGATATAAGGAGTGCAAGGCAGAGAGGAGGGAGTCTCTGCCAGGGAGCTGAAGGAGCAACATCTCCCCAAAGAAGCCATCCTGCTCTAAGCTATCCAAGGTGCTGAATGCTGGAGAACTGGAGGGACCTGGGCAAGTGGGGGAGGCTGGCCTGGGGAAGACTTGGTCAGAGCCTGGGGGTTTAAGGCTTGGCTGGATGGACTTTGGGGATTTATACTGGGGTGCTCCAGAGCTTGAGAGAGACTGACCTGGGCCTGCAGGGTGAAGGCGGACGAGCCAGCAGCCCCAGGTATTGTGTACATGGGACTGTATGGATAAGGACTGTGAACTAGGTACCCTCTGGACTGTGTGTGGTGTCATAGAAGAGGGTACCCCTGTCTCAGGGGGCTTTTCAGCCAAGACTCGGGCTGAAACGGCATAGCAGGGGGTTAGCTAATTCCCCAGAGTGTGACCCCAGCACCCCATGTGGCCTGGGAAGCCCCCTGCTACAATATATGTTTTGCGGGAGAAAGAATCTATAATCTATACATGACTACTTCAAAATGGTTAGAATAATAGATTCCATCACAATTCAAGATGGCCAACACACTGGTGACAATAAGTTCAGAGGTGTGTGAATTTACATATCAGGACATCAGTTTTTTTAGTTTTTGCTTTTTTTTTTTCCAAATACAAGTCAGATGTCCATCATATTCAATGTTCACAGTTTCTACTGCTGTGGCAAAAAGCTGTGCATGCAAGTTCGTTTATTTATTTATTTATTTATTTATTTATGTTATTGGTTTTGCTTGCCACCCCCTCCTGCCTTCACAGCTCACAACATTTAAAAATGTAACAACATGAAAACATTAAAACAAAAAAATTGTAAAGCTTAAACAAAACAGAAGTATCCCCTCTTACACAACTCAACTCCCCACCCTGACCTGTCTCCCAAAGGCCTGGCGGAACAGCAGGATCTTACCATTTTGTTGGAAAGAGGGGAGGACTGGGGCCAGGGAAACCTCCACTGGGAGGGAGTTCCACAACTGCAGTGCAGCCACCAAGAACGCCCTCCTCATTGTTTTGACACAACACTTTTAGCAGTGGGTGAACCAGAGGCAGTAGAAGCCCCGCCTTGTCCTGTTTTGTGAGATGAATTTCAGAATGTGTCGCCCTCAGATGCGGGGGATGCCCTGCGGTCTGTCTGAGCCAGTTATTGTGAATTAGACCCATGTCCGTCCTGGCTGGTCAAGGCCAGCTGGGAGACATTAGGGCCGTTGCTAGCAGGGATTGTCATCACCTCCCTGGGGGAGGGCAGGGTGCCGGACTGCCTTAAGAAGGTGCTGGTGCGGCCCCTGCTCAAGAAACCATGATTGGATGTTGGTGTCCTGACTATCTATCGGTCGGTCTCTAACCTTCCCTTTTTAGGGAAGGTTATTGAGCGGGTGGTGGCTCGACAGTTGCAGGAGCATCTGGACCGGATTAACTTTCTCGATCCCTCGCAGTCAGGTTTCAGCCCTGCATATGGCACGGAGACTGCACTTATGGCCTTAGTTGATGACCTCTCCCGTGAGTTGGACTGGGATCATTCGACCCTGTTGATCCTATTAGATCTCTCGGCTGCATTTGATACCGTTGACCATGAGTTGTTGGTGACTCAGCTGCGGGACCGGGCAGGGATTGGCAGGACCATTCTATCTTGAGTGGTTTCGCTCCTTCCTGGCTGGGAGAGTCCAGAGTGTGGTCCTGGGTAATTTTTCATTTTCTCCCCAGGACCTCACGTATGGAGTCCCGCAGGGTTCCATCTTGTTCCCTCTCTTGTTCAGTGTATACATGTAGCCTTTGGGGGAGGTTGTTAGGGAGTTTGGCATAGTGTCATCAGTATGCTAATGGAACCCAGCTTTATCTCTCCTTTTCATCCGACTCAGGCTCGGCAGTCTTTGTGAAGAGGGAGGTGATGGTCATGGGGAAGACCGGGGGAGTGGTGGCTCCCATCATTTATGGGATCTGTCCTGCCCTGGCATCTCAGGTTTGGAGTCTGGGGGTGCTCCTCGACCCACAGCTCTGCCTGGATGCCCAGATGGTGGTTGTGACAAAAGGGGCATTTCGCCAATTACATCTTGTGTGTCGGCTTCGGCCGTATGTCTCGGACTCCAACCTGAACACGATTGTCCATGCTTTTATTACCTCTAGATTGGACTACTGTAATGCACTCTACGTGGGGCTATCCTTGGTGCTGGTTCAGAGGCTGCAGCTGGTGCAGAATGTGGCGGCTTGTCTCCTTACAGGGACGGGCCGACGCAAGCATATTACACTGGTGCTTCGCTCTCTGCACTGGCTGCCTATAGTCTTCTGGGCCCAATTCAAGGTGTTGGTGTTGACCTTTAAATCCCTGAACGGCCTGGGCCCTGCCTACCTGCGGGATTGCTTCACCCTCCGGGTCCTGGATCGGCACCCATGGTTGACCTGGGATGCCCTCCTCAAGGTCCCCCGGGTTTCTCAGGTGTCGACCTTGCAGAGGGCGTTCTCTGTGGCCACACTGTGGTTGTGGAACTCCCTCCTATTGGAGGTCTGCCTGATTACTGACGTCCCCTCTTTCCATAGACAATGTAAGACGTGGCTGTTCCGCCATGCTTTTCCTGAGGGGGATGGAGTGGGTGGGTTGGGTTAGGGTGGGGGGGGGGGTATGTTGTTTTTATGTTGTGTTTTAAATAATATTTTTGCTGTTTTAAATTTTTTTATTATTATTATTATTATTAAACATTTATAAAGCGCCAGTTGCAACCTGGCGCTGTACAGAACATACAATCAGATGCGGTCCCTACCTGTGGCTTACAATCTAAAAGACAAGGAGGGGGAGACAAGGAGAGGGGACAGCGGGAGAGACATGGGAGAAGACAAACAAACATACAGGTGGATGCGAAGTCCCAGGTGCGTGTACTTGGCTTGGTTACAAGGTTTTAATATGTTTTTAGCCACCCCGAGATGCTTTTAGCAGGAGGGGGTGGCATACAAATTTTATTATAAATAAAATAAAATTGTCACCACCAGGAAGACTCAGATGACCTTAAGGAGGGTGCCCCCGGCTGACTACAGGGGTTGATCCAGAACTTGAGGTGTGAGGTGATCCTGAAGGTAGGGGGCGCAGGCCATTTAGGGCTTTAAAAGTCAAAACCAACACCTCAAATTGGGCCTGGAAAACTATTGGCAACCAATGCAGAGAACGGAGTGCTGGTGTAACGTGCTCATGCCCTCATCCAGTCCCCCACAGCTGACAAACACCAGGTGAGCACTGAAACTGCCGAGCCTGAGTCAGCTGGAAAAGAGAGGTACAGTTGGGTGTCATCAGCATATTGATGACACCATACGCCGAACCCTCTGCCGACCTCTCTGAAAGGCTTCATGTACACGTTGAACAGGAGAGGGGATAAGATGGAACCTTGTGGGACTCCACACGTGAGGTCCTGGGGAGAAGATGAACAATCACCCAGCACCACACGTTAAGTTCTCCTGCCCAGGAATGTGCAGAATCATTAAAAAATGGTACCGCTCCCTCTGGCTCGGTTGAGCATTTTAGCGTTTTTACAGAAGCACTTCCTCAAGTACAAGGGCTCAGCCTTACAGCCACACGTGATTAGTTCCCTGCAAGTTTTTGGTGCTTCTGGTAGCATCATCCACCATGACTGCCAAGTGTCCTGGTTTTTGTCCAGCCGAAGGTTTCTGGACTTGGGACATTCTGCTGTGATATCAAGCTCATTAACTAGATGCTGGATTGATAGATGATTTGATTGGTGTGTTGGATAAGGACATTCTGATTGGTGGTAGGTTTTGCATCATCCTCACTCATTTACCTTGGCAGAAGAGCTGCTGTCTCAGGTCATTCATGCTGTCAAGTGTTGTTGTACTATCATACAGGATGCATGTATATCATTCTATCAAAGCAAATGCCTCTGCTTCGGCTTCCACGTATTCTACACTGATTTTTTCCCCTTCCTGGCAAACTGTGACATAGTGGCAGGCCCTGTGAAGGCATGGAAAAAGGGAAGTGCTCATGAATGATCTTCACCAATCTCTTGACAGATGGAGTTGATATGATAATGCCTGAAGTATTTCCCTTTACCAAATTCCCCCCATAGCTGGATAGTAGGATGGTGAGTTATCATCTCAAAAAAGATGCCCACAGGATCACCAAGATATCTGTGTTCACTGTGCTGATCATAATATTAGTTGCACTCTTTTGTGCAGCATCCAGGACATTTATTTTATTTTTTTTATTTATTTATTTATTTTCTAGATTTCTATACCGCCCCATCCTGCCATGCAGCTCGGGGCGGTTAACAACAATAAAACAGTATAAAAACATTTAAAACAAATATAAAATATGTCAATAAAACAGGGCATAGAACAATCATAAATAAATATATAAGGTGGGGGATTAAAAATC
>QEPC01012343.1:1282749-1292769 GCA_003113815.1 Sphenodon punctatus
CCGGCATTTATACTTGTATCCCTAGATTTCCTAGCCTCAAGGGGGCCATCCTCCTCAATGTCTCGCCCATTCCCAATAAAGCCCAGGTCATAATCAGACTCGCCCATACGGGCGTTGAAGTCACCCCCCAAAATCACTCCTGCAGTTGGAAACTTATCCTGGATCTTCTTTAAAAAGGAAGTCAAATCTAACCAAATATTCTGAGGGTAATTCACTGAATTTTCTGGGGGGATATACATGCATATCACCACCAATTGGTGACTATCCATTTCCCACAGGCAGCCACAACCACCCTGTGGTTCAAAAGGCAGAGCAGATACCTTTGCTCCTTGGATAAACTTGATGAAACAGGCCACCCCCCCAGAGGGCGGCCTCTGCCTCGAGCTACATAGGCCTGTTGCCAAAAAACCTCATAGCCTGGGAGTACCAGTCTATCTCTAGCCCAGGTCTCCTGGCCCATTATAATATCAAAAACAGATAAAAAAACCACAGCCTCCGGATCCCTGGTTTTGGCCCTCCAACCTGCCAGGTTCCAAGAAACAATCCTTACAAGTTAATCAGTCTTAGTTTTCTTTGTTTTCCCTCCAGGCCTGAGGTCCCCACTACTTAACCGTCTGGGGTCAGCCCCCACCAGTCCCCCCTAACTGGGGGTGCCTCCCCACTTACAGAGATGGGGACACAATCAACTTTGCAATACGGGGAGGAGTCCACCTCTTGTCCCTGCACAGAATCTCCCCCTACTGCTCTCTCCCGGCTAAGTGAGTTCTGACTTCTTAAATTGACCAGCCCACCGCTGAGTCCCCCCCCCCCCCATAGGTCCTAACTCAGGAACCAACGGGGGGGAACCCAGATCAAGGGTACTCAATTTGAGGCCTTCCAGGGCCCAAAAGGCATCCCAGCTCATACCTGACACCACAGGATGTTTAAACCCAGGCAATGGGTCCGACGCCCAGCACCCAACCTCTACTGTCCTCTAGTTGTTCAGCTCTCATCACACAGGCATCCTCATCCTTGCCCTCCCCAGGGGGCACCGTAATTGCCTCCGACTCAATCCAGCATCCATTATCTCCACCTAGGTATGTGCCCCGAGCTGTGCCCTCCCCCGCAACGAACCGACTCACATCCCTTTGCATAGTCCCCCCCAGATCCCGGTGCCCCTCCAGTCCAGGGCTCGCACAACCTGGTGGGGCCAAGGGCTGAGAAGCACCACCCGACGATGCTCTGGTGTGGTCGGGGGGAGGGAGAATAACCTCCATTTCCTCGGGTGGTGAATGGGGGGGTCCCATATAAGGCCTCTTGCTCCCCTTTTCCACCAGAACGGCCCTGCCCCCTCTGGCCACCTCGCCTATCACCAGCCTCCCTAGCTGACAGGGTGGCCCCAGTCCAACCAATACTTGGTCGCGCCGTCCTAGTTTTCCATGTCCCAACCCTAAAGGACCCTGGACCTGGGTCCATAGATGACCTGGGGGCATGGAGGGACTCATTGATATAAATTTTTTCCAACTGTATCCTATTTTGGTACAGGAATTGGCTAGCCCTCCAAATAAGGTCAGGCAGCCGGCTATTTCTAAATGAAATTGCATACCTGGCTACCCCTTCCTGGGTGTATAAATACCTAATACTCTTTATATCCCTAGGTCGACAGGGGAATCCAAGTAAATTGCCCAGATGCTCAGCCACCAACCTAGGGGTGGACCATTTGGGAGAAAACCCATTCGGGAAAGGGGATATAATGAAAATAATGGCATGCCAGCAGAAAATATAGTTTCCCACCTGGCCATCTGAATTGCCCAGATCAGGATCTAGAGAAGCCAGTGGGGGTATTGGAACATTCTTGCCAGGCCGTGTCCTGCCCACCTGATCACACTCCATAACAGGGGGTGAGGGTACGCTGTTACCCGCAGGGTCCCGGCCCGACGAAAACCCCCTCTGCTCCTCAATAATACGAGTAAGTATAGTAAGCTGGGCAAAAATATGTTGTAAAGTCCTGCCAATTAGTACTGATTGCTCTGCCAAATAACGGGCCCAGTCCGTGTCCCGCCGACCGCTGCCCTGAGTTGGAGTCAGGGAAAGCGCCTCTTCTGGATTCATAGAGGCACAGGACACCGGGGAGGCCAACCGGGAATTTGGGGGAGGAAGCTTCCTTTTACATTTGCAGATCCTTCGACCAACCCTCCGCTCAATCCTCCCCTCCCCATTCTCCTCTACTGGGAGTCCGGAGAAATGGTTCGAGAGCGGGAGGCTAGGAGAAATCACTGCCTTGCCTGTGTCCACCATAATGGCGCCCTTTGTCTTGGTGATAAAGTTATCCAGTCTACATTGTTTAAAGGGGGGGGTATCTACCGCCTCCCTTGCCAGGTCACGCTGCTGCCTCACCATTATGGCTACTGCCGCTCCTAAGGCCGCGCGCACAAGGGCGCGCCCTTGCACGCGCTGCTCCGGCACTGCCTTTGTCTGCTGGGTTTTTTAAATCCCTGCCTTGGGTGAGCGTGGCTCACTGGCCCCACCTCCAGATGTCCGCACAGGTAGGCACTTGGACTCAGCTGTTTTGCTGCTGCCTCTGTAGATCACCGCCGCCTCTTACTACCACCGCCGCCTTCGTCTGCTGGGGTTTTTAAATCCCCGCCTTGGGTGAGCGCAACTCACTGGCCCCGCCTCCAGACGTCCGCACAGGTAGGCACTTGGACTCAGCTAATAATAAATAAAATATTTTAATATTATTATCATAATTAATGCATTCTTGCATACATTATTATTATAATTAATATTTTAGTATTAATAGTTTTAGTATTAAATTTAATTTAATACATTATTATTTAGTATTTATATAGGTCCCTGCCTCAGTGGGCTTACAATCTAAGGGTATTTTCAGAAGAGATGCTACCATGCTTAGCCACACTTTACCACACTTAACCCCTACCTGGGTCACAACTACCATCACTTTTATTCGGTGGCCGTCAGATTTCACCACGCTTTGCCCAGAACCGTGGTAGCAGTTACAACTGGCTGTGATTTTGGAAAATTGTGGGGAAGAGCTGCTGGTAAGCACTACCATGGTTCGGGGCAAAGTGTGGTAAGGCGCACCATCATATCTGTTCTGAGTATCGGCCTACCCTGGGGTGGGTGGAGGTTGTTACTCCCGATTGGGTCTAAGAATGGTAGCATCACTTCTGAAAACTCCCTAAGAGAGACAAGGTAGGGAAGATGATGGGGAGAGGAACAGAAGGAGAGACAGGAATACATCCACAAAGTTTCAGGTGCATACGCAGGTGCACAGGGGGAAAGGGTGTCTTAAGAAAATCAGGGTGGAGACTAAGGGTATGAGGAGCTAAGTTGGAAGTGGTAGGTTTTCAGGAGGGATTTGAAGGAAAGGGAGGGAGCAGAACAAATGTAAGAGAGGAGGGAGCTCCAGGCATGGGTGGCAGCAAGGGAGAAGGGGGTGGATACATTTTGAGGCACAAGGTAGTTAAATTTAAATGTGGATTGTTTAATAGGTTGCTGTTCTCAGGTACAGATATACAATAAGCAAGCACTGCTAAGAGTATTGTGAGTGGCGCTGGTACTCCAATTTAATGAGAAGTTTTACTTGCTTCATTTGAGGCGTTTCTGACTAGGCTCAGGAGTACCAAGATTCGGGATATGGATAGGTTTCATAGAAGACTAGGATCCTTTTCCAAAAAGTATGGAGGTCTTGTGTTAGTCTCTTATGGGTATATTCATGAATGAGTAGGTTCTGGTTCTTTACTCCCATTCTTATTGAAACTGGTAGTATACTATAAGCCTACATGATGGAGTAATGATCTACTACATCAGGTAGGGATGTGTGAACGTGGTTTGGAAGTTCGGAGTTTGGCCTGAACTTGGCCTGTTCGGACGACCGAACCGAACTTCTGAACCGAACGCTTGAACTTCCAAACAGTTCAGAAAAGTTCAGATGAGTTCAGGGGTGGGGAAATGTGACTTTGGGTGGGAAAAACATGACTGGAAGGGGGAGGCAGCTGAGGAGCACACTTCCTGGCACCAGGGGTGGTTTCAGGGCCAAAAATACTGATACCGAAAAAATTCCATTTCGGTACCGATAGCACTTTTTTGAATGTTCAGCCAAGTTCGGCTGAACTGAACTCCGCTGAACCAAGCATCCGAACTTGAACTTGGGTTTCGAACCGAACGTCCGAACGTCCGAACAGCATTCTGTTCGCCCATCCCTAATCAGATGCAACTTTTAAATCTGAATGTGGAAGCCAGGAATAATTATTTTTCTACTCCAGAACATTAAACAAACATTATCAAAGAAAAGATTGATAATTTCTCTTGTGCACTGTGACCTTGGATGGCAAATTTGAAGACAAAGCAAACACCTGAACTGCATGAATATTAAAGGTGAGAATCTAAATGCAAAAGGGAATGGCATTAAATAGATGTGTGGGTGGTGCAGCAGTAACTAATGTGCCCGTGGCCAGAGAGCCATCCCTCTGTCTGCACACCCTGGGATGCTGGTCCTGCCTCCATCCGCTCTCAGAGCTCCACCCCTGCCATGACTGACAGCCATGGTGACCAGCGATGGTGCAAGGCCATGGTGGCCTCTACCCCAAGACATGGATGGCGGGGCCGAACAAACGTGCAGGCCTGCATTGGCCCCCTTGGCCTAGGCTGTGCCTTGTAGATTTTCTAAGGCTGCAACCTGGACCATCTGCCCTGGAGAAGTCCCAGGAAACCATCTGGCAGTGCGGGACCACACGTGTTGAGTCCCAGGCCAACATGGGCCAGCATCACGTTTGTTTTTACCCTACGTTTAACATCACTGTGGATATTTTTTGTTATTGTAGCTAAAAATTAGATCTGTTTTCAAAGTATTTATCACAGTTAATGAGAAGGAGCGGAAAAACACATTTTCACTAATGAAAATGCAAATCATGGAATTAAATAAAAAAACAAGGTGAGAACCATTTTAACCTCAAACCCATAGCGCACTGAACCTATGTCACCAAAATTTATATGCTAGGAGGAGTCTGTCAAATTGCTTATGAAAATAAGTAAATGTGTTAAATTACAGGTAGCAGACAGTTTCAGGGCTGGGGACATATGTTTCCACCCAGTTTGCCCACTGTGGCCCAGCTGAGCAGCAGCTTGGTGTGCACGGACTGTGGGCCCGCTTGACCTGGGCCCACATTTTCAGACTGGCTGCGACTTTGAGCAGGGTTTGTACTGGGCCGACAACTGGTGAATCTGGAACAAATGTACTGCCATGATGTTCACTCAGCCAGGCTGAACCGGGCCAAGCTGGGCCAGTATCACATGTGTAAACACGCTTGGTATGCATACATCCTGCACTCAGGGAGGACCTGATTGACTGGAGGTGTGCGGAAGAGGGACTAAGTGGTGGGAGAGCCTCTGACGCCGCAGTCTGCTGTTTTTTACCCCTTGGTCATCTGCGGTGCAGAGGACATACCAGCAAGCCCCAGCGGGAGCCGGAAGTCCTGGGGCCGCAGGGACGAGACACTGGCGCATCAGTTGACAGTGGGGGGTGCCCTTGAACTCCGCCACATCACACACGTCGCTGATGCATAAAGATCCCGTGGTGCTTCCAGCCATGCCAGAGGCGCGTACCAAAGGACGTCGTGCCTAAGGGATGCATGCGCAAGGGCATGCCCATGTGCCTTAGGTGCCAGCAGGGTGCTGGTGGCTGGAGAAATCTTGTGGTAGTTTGGCGATCTAGAGTTTGCGGTTAGTTCTGTATAAATCTGATCTGTCTCTATTGTCATTTGGATTTATGATGTCACATTGTGGCCTTTTCAATCCTGTCCATGTACAGTTGCATAGGGGTTTATAGGGATCTCAATTCCGGGTCGGCAAAGGATTAATTGGCCGTGGGATCACCCAGGCACAGGCACAAGAACATGCAAAAGTGGAGTCTTTTTGTTGACTATTAAGACACCTGCTCCACAATGCCTTGTAAAAGAGGGAGACAGGGCCCACCTGATCATTCTGATCAATTTACTGCTTCTAAGCAGTCTAAACTTGATGCTTTTTTTTTCTTCCTTTGACCCATCAGAGAAGACTCCCTGGGGGAGTTCAGGGGTCAGTCAGGGGAGCCCTGCCCATGAACTGATTGAGGGTGCTCATGGTAGATCACCAGATTTTCTTGATGAAGCCAATTACAGTGGTCTTTCTATGAAATCAACCTTGTGTGACACTGACCCGTATGACATATTAGCCAACCAGTGTTTCTTGATTGCTGATCTGATCAAGAAACTGATCTCACAGCTTTCTGGAATTGCTTCTATTTTGGTTCAGCAGAAGGGCCAAATAAAAACTCTCACTGACCTTCTACAAAATTCCAAGGACGTGAATATGTTTGCGATGCCTAATACTACCCAAAGGGGTGGTTCAGTCGTTCCTAGACCTAAAAGACCACTGTCCGGTAAGGGTGGTTCATCATCTTCCCATAGTATATGTTCTATTAGACCAAAAATGGTCCATACCTTTATCCAGGATACCCCTTCCCAGACAGTGGCTGGGGGAGGAGGCGCTGGAGAAAATTTAGTAGGCAATCCCAAACCCATGAGATTTAGGATTAATAATACGGCCATTATTATGGCCTCTACCAAATTGCTTTCTGCCCCACTGGTTCTCTAAGGAGTCTATTCAGACTCATTTTAACAACCTACTTAATTTAAGAATTCCACTGTGGCAGATAGCCTCATTCCAGAAGCTTGCACCTGGGGGCAGACAAATAAGATTTATTGTTAACTTTAAAAATGCAACATAAGCCCAGCAATTTTACTTGGCCTCAGATTTCTTGCTTTCTTGGGGGATCTCTGTAAATGAGGACTTTTTTACTCCCAATCTCTTACTTCTATTTCTAGATCCAGTGCTAGGTAAAGACTCTAAGGAGTCCAACCTACCAGGGATGGGCCACACCTTCAATTAAGGGTCCTACCATCTCAAAACAGCCATCGTTCCTAAAGCAACTTGCCCTAAGGGACAAAGGAAAAAGGAGGGAAATAGGCAACCAATAAATCAGAGGCTTTTGGACTTGGCCATGGAAACTGCCCCTCTTTTAGATATTGATGGTCAGGCCATCTCCCCAGATTCAGAACATTCTGCCTGTAATCTCCCTGAAACCATGGAGTTAGAACCTCAATCAGTTCTGGATGGCCCTTTACCCTCCTTAGTTGGCCCAGTTATGGAAACCTCTGAGGCAGCCGGAGGTTCACAGACTCTGATGCCATTCGTTTCTAGAACTCTAGCTCAAACAGGTGGGGCATTAGGGTCACCAGACTGCCAATCTAGACAAGCTAACCTCTTGGGGATGTCAGACCTAGGTAGCACATCTATAAGGGTTGAGAGCTCCGTTTCAATTGGAATTGATAAAACATCAAACCTGGTTACTAGCTGAGGTTTAGCAAGGCACCCTCCAGGTACAGTGACCATTTGTTCCTGGAATATTGCTGGCTGGAGAGCGCGTGATAAGGATGCCTCATTTCTCTCCTTTTTAAGAGGTTTTGACATCCTGCTCTTACAAGAGACATGGAGTAAAGAACCAATAGACCTACCAGGATATCAAGCAATTTTCACCTCTGCCATTTCAGTTTATTCAAGGGGCCGACCCAGTGGTGGAGTAATGTTATTTCACTGAGGACCTGCCCATAGAGGTAGTGCAGTGTTTTGACCTCCCCCAATAGCAACAGGGATGGCCTTTGAGATGGGAGGTTCTCAGTATATCTGTATATCTGTGTATATCCCCCCTATAAATGCCCAAAGTTTCAAGTTACCTTACCAGTTTAGCTCTTATAAATACCTTGGCCTTATATTCCAGTCTTCCCTAAAGTGGAATCACCATTTTAATATGGTGAGTGCCCGGGCCAGGAGGTGTAGATCAGCTATACTGCGATTCTTTCAAAAGAGGGAAAGCGGATTTTTGCTTCCGGCTCTGCAGGTGCTGGAGGCGAAACCCCGAGCTCAGCTTTTGTATGGATCTGCTGTCTGGGCAATCCAACATCCTTTTGATTTAAATAAGTTGCAGGGCAAATTTCTACACCAGAATGCAAAGGCCCCCAGCAGTATTCCTACTGTGGCCATACGATTGGAGATGGCCCAGCTGTCATGGAATTTTGAGAGCTGGAATCTGGCCTTTGACTTGAATATACTCCACCTTTGCCCCAGGTTCTGGCTTATTCTTATATCTTCAGAAGGATTTGTTTGTCAGCACCTGGAGCAATATGGTGGAATTCAAACTCTGTAAGTTCGACTTTTCGATCCCCGATCTACTGACAAAGTGTCACGCCGCAACAACGACACAGGAGGGAGCCAGCACCAGCCGCGAGCACCACAAGACAGCACGAGGGGAACCCCGCTTGTCCCACAGGGGGACGCTCCTTCGACAACAAACACAACCCCACCCTCTCCACAACAAGCAGCGACTCCGGACCCAACCCTGTTGCAAGGAGATACCCCGCAGACAGCAGCTCCAGCTCCGCCCCGATGCAGCGCGCTCTTAGAAGCATGACACGTGCCATAGGGGGAGGGACTTTGACAGCACAGCAGGTGTAACACATAAAGGCACCTGTGGGACACCAGTTCCCCGCCGGTAATCGACGAGAAAAGCTGGCCCCTCTTGACTCTGCCTTGTTGCAAGCTAAGTGTTTGGTTAAGTGATAGTATCTGAGTTGTTGTGCCTTGTCTTTGATTTCCTCCTCGCTCCCTTCCCGTCTTGTGTTCCTTCTCGGAGATTGTGTGCCTTTTCCCTCCATCCCCCCCTTGCCCTTCAGTCGAACCCGAGTTGTTCCCTTCCCTGTCTGAGTTCCTTCACCCTTATCTCCTACTTCTCCAGGTACGCCTGCCCTACCCTGGTCCACCCCAGATTCGAGGCACCTCCTCCCCCCCTTATTCCCTTGCCCCCTTCCCCCACTCCCGGACCCAATCCCCTTCTTTCCTCCCACGTCCACATCCCTCACTGTGCTTGGCACTTGGAGACCTGGGCCCCTACCTCCAAGGAGAGGGCATGAGCTTGAAGGTGAGATTGCTCTTCTCCAGACCCCTTCTTCCCTGGTTGGCAAATTATCTCTACCGCTGTGATGATACGGATTGCCTCGTCCAACACGAGGAAAGCCCACCTACTATTCTGAGGGGATTACTGACAAGCCCCATGTGTGTCCACAAGAGACCGCCAAAACTTACGGGAAAACCCCTGGTTGCTTGTACCCCTCTCTCCTACCTGTTCCCTTCATCCTTCCTCCCCTCCATCTCTAACACAAAGGACCTAATGGTCGCCAAAACAGAGATACTGGTAAGGCTAAAAGACAAACAGGCAGGAAGATTTTGCCGCTATTTCCGTATGCACGTCAATAGCTCATTATAAAGAAATAACACCTGACATAGGCTCCAGGACCAACTATTTATCTACCAACTGTGCATTCAGGAAAACCAATATTTTTGTGTGCTAGATTTAACGCACTTCCTACTAGAGTATTGGAGGGTAGGTATACTGGGCTCCCATATTCTTTGAGGACTTGTCCATTTGATGAGACAGAGGTGGAATCAGTCAGCCATATCCTGTGAGATTGCCATCTTTATGATAATTCAAGGACTAAATGGCTGGATGGTCATATAGACTCCATATCTGGAAGAGCCATCTCTGGAAAAGTTAGTTGGCTTCTGGAAGATAAAGCACCAGAAATAACACACACAATCATGTCCTTTCTGTTGGCAGCCTTTCAGGACAGGGGAAAATTTCTTATGTTTAAATAAGATGAACTGGCTGCTGTTAGTCCCAGTTGGCATTGGTACAATCTTTATTTTTATTCCTGTACCATTTTAATTGATGTCTTATGTATCGATGTGTTATGTATCCTTTTATTTTATGTTTGGTTTTTAAATCTTTTCTGCTATAGCCTCAGCTTCGCACTTAAATAAACAAACTCAAACTCCTGCACTTGGTGTGCATGGTGTGTCTGCATACCTTGGACTGGCACCAATGTAATTAGAATTCAATGATCTCCCTACAAGCAAGATAAAATA
>QEPC01012358.1:68483-85291 GCA_003113815.1 Sphenodon punctatus
ATGAGCAGAGGCTAGCGAGGGACACTAAAAGCAACAAAAAGATGGTTTTCAGGTATGTTAGAAGTAAAAGGATGAAAAAGGAAGTGGTAGGCCTGCTGCTCATTGAAGATGGTGAAATGTTAACAGGTGACAAAGAGAAGGTCGAATTACTCAACTCCTATATTGCCTCGGTCTTCTTCCAAAGGGGAAACTGTGTCCAACCTGGTAAAATACTAGAAATAATGAGCTCAAATTACAAGGAAGCACATCTTGGTTAAAAATTAGGAACAACTTCCTAATGGCAAGAGCTGTTCGATAGTGGAACAAATCACCTACGGTGGTGGTGGGCTCTCCTTCGCTGGAAGTTTTCAAACAGAGGCTGGATGGCCATCTGTCAGGGATGCTGTAGCTGCAGATCTCCTGCATTGAGCAAGGGTTGGACTAGATTACCTCTGAGGTACCTTCCAACTCTATGATTCTATGATCAAAGCAAAGCATAACTGCATGCCATGTGAACTATCTGTAGGCAAGGATTTCTAGGATACGTCAAAGCAATTATGAAGCTGTTCTGTGCATGCGTGTGCAGACCGACTGCAATTTTCCAAAAGAACAGCGATGTTTATCCATATGCTTATTGACATTGTCAAAAAATTCTAATAGATTGATGAGTCATGACTTCCCTTACAGAGATCACATTGCCTCTTCCCCATCATACCATGTTTGTCAATATGTCTCATAATGAAGCTGTTCTACATGGGGCTGCCCGAGAAGCTGGTCTGGAGGCTGCAGCTGGTGCAGAATGCCGCGGCCCGTCTCCTTACTGGGGCGGGCCACAGGGAGCACACAACACCTGTGCTCCGGGCTCCGCACTGGCTTCGTATAAAGCACGGGCTACGTTCAAGGTGCTGGCTTATAATAAATTTATTTTACATAGCCATAGGCCATAGTAACATACACACGTACAAATTAAAACAGTTATAGTTTCTCCCAAAAACCACTTTGACCCTACTATTTCATATACCCAAATAAGAGCTATGACATCACATGGCTTTGATCTTCAAAGCCCTTCACAGCCTGGGCCCTGCCTATCTGCGGGATCGCCTCACTCGCCATGTGCCCATGCGACCCCTCAGATTGTCCGTGGGGGGCTTTTTGGAGGTTCCCTGGGCGAGATGGGTGTCCACCGATGTTGCATCTTTTTCGGTGACTGCCCCCATGCTGCGGAATTCGCTCCCGGAGGAGGCTCAGTTGGCCCCCACCCTCCTGTCATTTCGATGTTTGTGTAAGACCTGGCTGTTCCACCAGGTTTTTGGCGAGGGGTAGAGGTGTGTGAGGGGGTAGGGTTTGGGAGGGAGGGTGAGTTTTATTATTTGTTTTAAAATTTGTTTTTTATTGTTCAATTTTGTGTGTGTTGTTCACCACCCCAAGCTGCCTTTGGGCAGGAGGGGTGGGGTACAAGATTTAAATAAATAAATATGTACTTTACTATGGCTTCTCCTAATTAGCTGACATGTGGCTTGCTGGTCTGCAGTTTCTAGGATCACCTCTGGAGCCTTCAGAGACTGAATTTAGTGATATATGTGTATCATGGTTAGTAGTACTGTGATTTCATATTTGAGACCCTTCAGAACTTTAGGATGAATACAATCTGGTCCTAGTGAATTATAGCTATTGACTTTATCAGTTTGCTCTAAATTTTTTCAAAAGCCACATCAAGTTGTCACAGTCCTTCAGATTATTCACCTAAAAAGAATAATCCCAGTGTGGATATCTCCCCCACAACCTCTTCTGCAGCAAAATCTGATGCAAAGAATTAATTTAGCTTCTCTGCAATGGCATTCTATTCTTTCAGTGATTAGGGCTGAAGTGGCAGCAGCTGTTACCGCACTGCCATTCCATTCCAAGAACTCGGCACTTAACGTGTCTTGCTGCCGACCTCCCCTCGATATTTCCGCGATTCCACATTACCTGCTGCCAGTATCTGCAGATGCGGCATATCTGCAGTTTGTGAACACAAGTGGTTTTATGCCACCTTCCGTCACTGAACGCAAGTCCCTGATGCACCGTGATGCTGAATAATAGATCATTGAATGAATGAACTTAGGGTGACTCTGACTACCTGCTTCAGAGTCCGCTGCAGGGGCGTAGCCACCGTGGNACGTATGGAGGCTAGCTCTGACACAGAACCCATAACATTTAACAGGAAATGGGTGGTTTCTGGATCCAGGGACAATCAGTCAGTAATGTCAACTGATATCAATGCCTCCCGATATCGTTTGATAACTTTTACTTCCACCATGGCATTGTCCTTGATGCAGGTACAATGTCAGGTGAAAAATAGATAGCCATTTGCTTGATTGCATTTCCTCCACCCCACAAAATTTTGCATAAAGTAACTTACAGGTCTATGGTTGCTTAGACTTTCCAAGGACATGAGTTGTTCCTGAGTATGTTCTGATATCTCGTATAGTGCCATGAAACGCCTATGGCATAAAGCTTCTACTTAGTGCACTTTAAACAGCTTCAATTAAGAGTCCACCCATTTGGGGGAACCATCCTTGTCGATGCAATATACTGCTGGTCCAGCCTTATCAGTGATATAATATGGGCCAGTCCATTTGCATGACAAGGTATGTTCCTTTTTTCCAAATTTGCAAAGCATAACCTGAGTATCTATAGGCCACTAGACAGCTTTGGTCCATTTCCTTTTGAGCCTTTGCCAATTTGTTATCAGTTTGTGTTTTAATGGTAGTGTGTTGAACTATTAAAGCTTGTACCCATTCATGGACACTACTGAGGTCCCAGAGTGTGTTATTTTGAGCTGTTCCGGTTGGCGAAGTCCCCAAACTGTCTGACCCATCACCCCATTGAAACAGCTCCTGTGTTCTCATTTGGCGGCCTGTCAAAATTTCAAAGGGAGTATACTGTGAACCCAAATGTTAAGTGCTGCGCAAGGTCATTAAGATAAGGGGCAAGCGAAGATCCCAATTAGTTCCAGTCTGAGACACAACTTTTCTGAGAGCATTTTTCAGTGTGCAATTCATGTGTTCCACCTGACCAGGTGATTGGGGATGGTATGGAATACACAAATGTTTGAACCCACCCCACCCCCCAACAAAACTTTGGCTATTGTCACTGTCAATTATTTTGGGTATGCCAAATCTAGATATAGCAACCTCAAACAATACTCAGTGGTTTTAGCAGTGTGATCTTTGGTAGGGATTGCCTCTACCCAGCCCGTAAAGGAGTCAATTAACACTAATAGGTATTGGTGTCCCTGGGCAATGTGTGGCAGCTTATCAACAAAGTCTATTTGTACCCTGTGCCATGGACCAGTGATGCCCTGGTGTCCAAACTGATCCTTTAAAATCTTCGTGTCTGCCTGGTTCTGTGCACAGGGTAAACAATTCTGAACCCATTGGGTAATGGCATGCACCTCCCCTGGCCACCATGCGAACATTTTTATATGGGATAGGGTCTTTGCAATCTCTTGATGTGCAACCTCATGACCGAATTGGACAATTGGAGCCTGTGCTGGTGGGACCCACAGGGTTTCTTATATACTGTTTTGAGCCTGTAGTGTGTCTGTGTCAGTTTTATAGTCCATGTGCCATGTTCTCTGAACACTTGGTCCACAGATTGCCACTGTTTATCAGTGTAGGGGGGGTGTAGGGACTGATGAGGGGGCAGGATTTGTCTTTGCCTGAGCTCTTCTTGTCACAGCTATGTGGTGTGTGTCAGTAGCTGAAACAGATGCTGCTTTGGCCAGGGTGTCTGCCTGATTATTCCAGTAGCATTCAGTGTCAAGTGGATTTTACATTTGCTTTAACATGTTGTATGTGTAGGGGTGTTCAATTGGAAATAACCCTGTGCATCCCTATCCGAGTGTTGCTGTAATTCAGTGGTTTGTTGGCATATGTGACCCACCCTCTCTTCTCCCAGAATGGTAACCAGATCTTAATGCCATTTGTAATAAACTGGGAATCCATGTAGATGTACAAAGACACATCTGGGGGTACATGCTTCAAGACTGAATGGGCTGAAGTCAGTTCAGCAACCTGAGATGAACCTCCTGAATCCCAACATTAACAGCAGCAAATCCAGCATGTGCCCTGCCAGTGTCAAAGAAAGCAGATCTGTCAGTGAGCCAGTTCTGAGCTTCCTTTTGCTCCAAGGCCTTTTTTCACTTTAGGTCCTGGCAGGACAGTCCACTGTTTCAAATGTGGGTCAGGTGGCAAAGGACACTCATGTCTGGAACCTTGCACAGTTAGGCCAAAGGGCAATGAGGCTGGTTGTTTCAATTTCTGAAATTAGACTCCTTTTGCAGCAAGCCACAGAACCCATTGTCCCAGTCTGGTATTTGAAACATGCCCTTCTGTGAGCTTGCCTGACAGAATGTATTTGAGTGGGGAATGCACAGACTGTACTATTACTGGGGTGCCAAATCTAGATACTACTGCAGCAGTTTTAGGGGTTTTTGCATTAACAGCACGAAAATCAACAGACAGCCTGTATGTCTTACCATCTGCCTTAAGGATGGGTCAGATAGGAGAATTAAAGGTGGACTGCATAGGGACAATAATGACCCCTTGATCCAAAACAGCAGTGATAGGGTGATTTCAGCTGATACAAGTCTGAAATTCACCCTGCCTGAACCACAGTCAAACACGGACCGTGTTTGACTGTGGTACACATCTGTTGGCTTGCCGCCAGATGTGCACCACAGTCAAATGCGGCCTGTGTTTGCATTCACCACGCTTCTGGACCTCCGGACATGAGGAGGTCGAGAAGTGTGGTGAAAGGCCACCTCGGCCATGGTGAACGGAAAGTAACGTCTGTTTATTTACCATTCACTGCGGTCAATGGATTCCACCCTCGCCTGTGGTTGTGGCGTCAGGAGGGGGGAGGGCTTCCGGGGAATGCAGGAGGCGGGGCCGTGCGGCAGCATGCTGCACCATGCAGCTCTGCCCCTTCTGGGGGGGGTGCCATTTTAGACATGACGGGCGGCCGCTTTCACCATGGGCCGTGGTTTGGCGGTCCCCACGGCTGGAGGCAATGGGGTGCACGTTTGTTGGAGTGCCCCTTCACCCCCGGCCATGGTCTGAACCATCCCACAGTCCCTGGTGAAAGCGGCTGCCCGTCACATCTGAAATCACCCACTGTTGGCTTCAATCCCTCCTCTGCTGCCTTTGGGTAGGGGAGCCACCCCATTGTTTCTGGGGAGCCACCTTTGATCCCTATATGATTACTTCTGCATCAATTTCCCCACATTCCAATTTGTATTTTGCCCAGACTAGAGCAAATTCCTGAAGCCAGGGATCCTCAGCAGCCGGGCTGCAAGGTTCAACCTCTTTTAGTGCATTGACTCTGAATACAGAGGTGATGGTGTGGGTTTCCTGGTATGAATCCTTGTGGTGCCAAATGCACATATTCGATGTCTACGCACCAATGGTTATTAACCACAGTTGGACTCCCTAATAAAAAGTTGTCATTGCTCAAGGTGGCATCCAGAACAATATCCTCCTGGTACCAATTTTTCTCAGTTTGCACAGGACACTACATAATTTCTTTCCCAACACTTATGTGGCCATTAAAACCCTCCAATTTTATACCCTGTACTATCAAATGTTTCTTGCCTTGGGGAATGAGTGAGAGATGAACAAGAGACTGAGGCTCCTGTGTCAATTAAGCCCATTGTGGCAATTTTTCTCAATGTGTTCCCATCCCCAGCATTTAACATTGTGCTGGGCTCTGTTCAGCTGATATTTCAAATCTCTGCTCCTTTGCTTGCAGTAAGCATTTTGCAATAGTTTCATTTTTCCAATTCTGGGCATCCCTGGGTCTTCATTTGAGCACATATAGTTCAGCTTCTGACTCCCTTTCTGTGTCCTTCAACTCTAAGCATTGCACTTCAAAAGCTTCAACTTCTTTCCAGAGAAGCCAGATTAGAACTGTAGTTTCAACGTCCTTTTGGGGATGGTACATAGAAACATACTTTTCCCAAACATCGAACAGTTGGTTGCAGGACACAACGGGCAGCCCTGAGGAGCTGCTAGAGAGCGAGGAAGTGGGTTTGTGTGTGTAAGGTCAGGAAGGGGCACAAACCATGACAGTTCACTGCAGAGCTAGTGACTGAAAGCCTTGTACCGACATACTGTTGGAAGGGAGCCTCTTTTATACTTTTTAGGGCCCATTCTGTCAGTGTGCTGAGGTATGCTGTTTTCTAATACACCCCTTTGTTTGGGCATATTTTTATGAGGCTTGTAATCATGCCATAAAGAGGTCAGCTCCATATGCATTCTTCTCTCGGACCACTTGGTTCCTGCTTTACGTCAGGGTAGCTGATGTCTCGATGGTCCTTGAATTGTATCACAGTCATAACTTCCTGTCATGTTCCAGAGACTCCCTTCTTTGAAAAGAAAGAGGTTGTTGTTAATCCAGGGGCCCACTATGGCCATAGGCTGATGTATCCAAACTCCCAGCATGCCTGTGATGCTGCCTTGTCCAGACTCCTAGCATCCAAATGTGGCTTACTTTGTCCTACATTCTGATTGTAACATAACAGTCACAAAGATGCTAGGTCCCAGGTGCATGCGCTTGGCTTGGTTACATCAAGAATGATGGCTGGCTGGTCCATGTGGTGAGGATATGAGTGCATAGACCTTACGTAACAGACTGTACTGGATGGCAGGTATCAGCAGGAGTTGGGAGAGGGAAGTGAGGAGTCGGGGAGGACAGAGTGGAAGAGGTGGGTCTTGAGGAGGGATTTGAAGGTACGAAGGGAGGGGGCGAGGCAGATGTGGGCAGGGAGGGAGTTCCAGGCATGGGGGGCAGCTAAGGAGAAGGGACAAAGGCAGTTAGGGGAGCATGGGAGGCGTGAGAGGGCGAGAGAGGGGACAGAGAAGGAGTGGAGTTCATTGACTGGAGTACGGAGGGAAATTAGCAAAAAGATAGTTAGGGGGAGCAAGGTTGTGAAGAGCTTTATAGGTGAAGACTAGGAGCTTGTAGGGATGTGTGAATGCAGTTTGGAAGTTCAGTATTCAGCCCAAACTTGGGGTGTTTGGCCCATTCGTGAACACCCCAAATCTGAACCGACCCCCAACTGAACCAAGTTTGGGTTCCAAACTCAGTTCAGGGGGGACCTGATTTTCCCTCCCCCCCTCTAGGCTGCGTGGGTGAAAGGGGCACTGGGGAGCACCTCCCGCCACACCCTGCCCAGTATGGGATTTATTTATTTTTACCCACCCCGGGATCGCCTGTGGCCCTACCTGTGGCCGCTACTAGGACTTCCGGGTCAAACTGGATAGCCTAGTAGCAGCCTGAAGTGCTCCGGAGCGCCGCCTCTGCTAGACTTGCTACTGCTGCTGCAGCTGCCACCGGACCCAGGGCCAGAGCCCGACTTACCTGGGGGTGCTGGGGATGTGACCCCAGGTCTGGTGGTGGCCGCGGTAATGGCCAAGGGTCTGGTGGGGGCGGTGCTCCAGAGCACTTCAGACTGCTACTAGGCCTTCTGGTTTGACCTAGAAGACCTAGTAGTGGCCTGAAGCACTCCAGAGCACCGTTGCTAGCGGACTCGCCCGCCACCAGACCCGGGGCCAGAGCCCCGCCACCACCAGGTAGGGCCACGGGCGATCCCGGGGGAGGTGTTAAACAAATCCCAGGCTGGGGGGGGGAAAGAGGTGCTCCTCTTCCACCTGTGCAGCCTGGAGGGGGGAGGGAAGATTGCCCCCCCCCGCCCGAATGGGTTCAGCCTCCCCAAACCGGTTCCGTCCAAATGGACCGAACTGAACAGTTTGGGGTTTGACCGAACCCCAAATGGGCTGAACATCGAACCGCTTGGTGTTCTCACACCCCTGGGAGCTTGTGCAGGATTTGTTCAGGGAGGGGGAGTCAGTGAAGAGAGAAGAGGAGGGGCTGCATGTGGCTGAAGTAATGGGCAAGGTGGATGACTCTGGCAGCAGAGTTTTGGACAGAGATAAGGGGAGAAAGGGGAGAGCAGCCGAGACCAGTGAAAAGGAGGTTACAGTAATCAAGGCAATAGATGACCAGGGTATGAACAAGGGTTTTGGCAGATGAGAAAGAGAGAAAAGGGTGAATCTTAACAATGTTATGGAGGAAGAAGCGACAGAATTTGTTAACAGAGTTGATATAGGGTTTAAAAGAAAGGGGTGAGTCAAAAATGAAGCCTAAGCTACGGGCTTGGGGGACAGGAAGGATGGTGACCCCACTGATTCATGATCTTAAGAAAAAGTGAAGGTAAGCATAGTCAAACATGTATATTGGACTTTAGGAATGCTGGTTTTAATAACCTCAGAGAAATGCTAGACCTAGGGGTGGGACACCGGGGAGAATACCGGATACCCTATGTACTGGTATTGGATCTCCCAGGTACCAGATTTACCAGTATCGGCATACTGGATTTTTAACATTGGCCACGGTACCAGATTTTTTACATTGCGGCTATTGACTTCAATGACCGCAATGTAAAAAATCCGGTACCACGGCCAATGTTAAAAATCCAGTATGCCGGTACAGGTAAATATCAGATTTATCAGATTAAGCCGATACACCCAAATACTGGCAGTATCAGATCTCGGGAGAACCGGAATTCCCACCGCCTAGGATCCCATGGCTAGATAAACTAAAGGAGGAAGGAGTCCAAGATGGGTAGGGGTTTCTGAAAAATGAGATACTGAAGGCACAATCACAAACAACTCCAGTGAGAAAGAAAAATGGGAGACATCTAAAGAAACCAACGTGGCTGCAAAGAGCTTTTTGATGAGCTGAGAATGAAAATGGGCACATATAAGAAATGGAAGCTGGGGCATGTCTTGAAGGACATATACAAGTCTGGGCTACTTGTCTGTAGGGACATGTCAGGAAGGCAAAAATGCAGGATGAGCAGAGGCTAGCGAGGGACACTAAAAGCAACAAAAAGATGGTTTTCAGGTATGTTAGAAGTAAAAGGATGAAAAAGGAAGTGGTAGGCCTGCTGCTCATTGAAGATGGTGAAATGTTAACAGGTGACAAAGAGAAGGTCGAATTACTCAACTCCTATATTGCCTCGGTCTTCTTCCAAAGGGGAAACTGTGTCCAACCTGGTAAAATACTAGAAATAATGAGCTCAAATTACAAGGAAGCACATCTTGGTTAAAAATTAGGAACAACTTCCTAATGGCAAGAGCTGTTCGATAGTGGAACAAATCACCTACGGTGGTGGTGGGCTCTCCTTCGCTGGAAGTTTTCAAACAGAGGCTGGATGGCCATCTGTCAGGGATGCTGTAGCTGCAGATCTCCTGCATTGAGCAAGGGTTGGACTAGATTACCTCTGAGGTACCTTCCAACTCTATGATTCTATGATCAAAGCAAAGCATAACTGCATGCCATGTGAACTATCTGTAGGCAAGGATTTCTAGGATACGTCAAAGCAATTATGAAGCTGTTCTGTGCATGCGTGTGCAGACCGACTGCAATTTTCCAAAAGAACAGCGATGTTTATCCATATGCTTATTGACATTGTCAAAAAATTCTAATAGATTGATGAGTCATGACTTCCCTTACAGAGATCACATTGCCTCTTCCCCATCATACCATGTTTGTCAATATGTCTCATAATGAAGCTGTTCTACATGGGGCTGCCCGAGAAGCTGGTCTGGAGGCTGCAGCTGGTGCAGAATGCCGCGGCCCGTCTCCTTACTGGGGCGGGCCACAGGGAGCACACAACACCTGTGCTCCGGGCTCCGCACTGGCTTCGTATAAAGCACGGGCTACGTTCAAGGTGCTGGCTTATAATAAATTTATTTTACATAGCCATAGGCCATAGTAACATACACACGTACAAATTAAAACAGTTATAGTTTCTCCCAAAAACCACTTTGACCCTACTATTTCATATACCCAAATAAGAGCTATGACATCACATGGCTTTGATCTTCAAAGCCCTTCACAGCCTGGGCCCTGCCTATCTGCGGGATCGCCTCACTCGCCATGTGCCCATGCGACCCCTCAGATTGTCCGTGGGGGGCTTTTTGGAGGTTCCCTGGGCGAGATGGGTGTCCACCGATGTTGCATCTTTTTCGGTGACTGCCCCCATGCTGCGGAATTCGCTCCCGGAGGAGGCTCAGTTGGCCCCCACCCTCCTGTCATTTCGATGTTTGTGTAAGACCTGGCTGTTCCACCAGGTTTTTGGCGAGGGGTAGAGGTGTGTGAGGGGGTAGGGTTTGGGAGGGAGGGTGAGTTTTATTATTTGTTTTAAAATTTGTTTTTTATTGTTCAATTTTGTGTGTGTTGTTCACCACCCCAAGCTGCCTTTGGGCAGGAGGGGTGGGGTACAAGATTTAAATAAATAAATATGTACTTTACTATGGCTTCTCCTAATTAGCTGACATGTGGCTTGCTGGTCTGCAGTTTCTAGGATCACCTCTGGAGCCTTCAGAGACTGAATTTAGTGATATATGTGTATCATGGTTAGTAGTACTGTGATTTCATATTTGAGACCCTTCAGAACTTTAGGATGAATACAATCTGGTCCTAGTGAATTATAGCTATTGACTTTATCAGTTTGCTCTAAATTTTTTCAAAAGCCACATCAAGTTGTCACAGTCCTTCAGATTATTCACCTAAAAAGAATAATCCCAGTGTGGATATCTCCCCCACAACCTCTTCTGCAGCAAAATCTGATGCAAAGAATTAATTTAGCTTCTCTGCAATGGCATTCTATTCTTTCAGTGATTAGGGCTGAAGTGGCAGCAGCTGTTACCGCACTGCCATTCCATTCCAAGAACTCGGCACTTAACGTGTCTTGCTGCCGACCTCCCCTCGATATTTCCGCGATTCCACATTACCTGCTGCCAGTATCTGCAGATGCGGCATATCTGCAGTTTGTGAACACAAGTGGTTTTATGCCACCTTCCGTCACTGAACGCAAGTCCCTGATGCACCGTGATGCTGAATAATAGATCATTGAATGAATGAACTTAGGGTGACTCTGACTACCTGCTTCAGAGTCCGCTGCAGGGGCGTAGCCACCGTGGCGTGGGGTACATTTGCTCCCGTGCCCTGCCCTGGGAGGGGGCCAGCCTCAATCAGGGCCGGCCCCAGGCATATGCGGCATCCGCAGGAGCCCCGCTCCCAAGTCCCGGAGTCGTCTCTCTTCCACCACCGGCACCGCCTTTTTAAACAGCTCAGCTGTAGCCCCAAAGCACTGCTACATGGGAGGGGGGAGAGTCCCCCCCCCATCCCCTCCTTCGCAGCAAAAGTTGCTGCCTTGTAAACAAACTGCTTCTTCGAGGGGCTCCTTCCATTCTCACTTGCGCGCCCTTCTCTTACCGGCATATACCAAGCTCACTAGGTTTAAAAAAAAAGCCACGTGACATTCACACGCCCCCACCCTATATAAAGGTACCTAAACCCAACACAGTTCCTTCCAACTCTAAGCAATTAGGAAGAAAATTCCATGCGGGGTTGGAAGGGTGGGTGCTTGTGAGAATGTTTGGAGTCATCTCAAAGAACCTTGTTTACAAGGTAGCAACCTTCTGTTCTCCTTCGAGTGGCTCCTCCCATTCTCACAAATAGGAGAGTACCAAGCCTAGAAAAAGGCGGTGGGGGAATTTTCTTACAAAATGACACTCCATGCAGGTTGGATCTACAGCCTGGGAGGGGGGTAGCAGGCAAGGGGCAGCGTGCTCTGGGGGGTGGGGGGGAGGGTTGGTTATTCAGTGCTGTCTCTGTTAGACGAATGGACAGATCCTCCCTCTTCCCTTTGTGATCACCGCATAGAGAGAACTGGGGGTGCAGAGCAGCTACAATGAGGCAGAGAGCCATCCCAACAAAGGGGAAGAATTTGTCCTTGGCACCCTAATGCACAAGAGAATTCACAGAAGAGTAGGGACTCCTCCCCCCAACCCCTCCATTCCCTGGATGAGCATCAGGAGCCAGGCACTTGCTCACTGCTGTTGGGTCCGGGGATCCCTGAACTCTAAGCAGGACAGAGACTAGTGCACAAGGCAGGACAACAAACAGGGCAGCACCCAGAGTTGAGCTTTGAGGGAGGGATCTTCGTTATCCCTCACGCACTAGTCGCTGTCTCGATTCCGCTTAGAGTACAGGGATTCCCCAGCAGCAGTGAGCGAGTACCTGGCTCCTGATGCTCATCCAGGGGATGGAGGGGGTGGGTACTAGTCTCTGTCCCTCATTTTAATACCCAGATGTTCATGAATGGGTGCCGCCCGTGTGACGGACCTTGCGGGGGGGTGTGTGTGTGGTGAGTGGGGGTGCATGCATACTCCCACCTAACACACATCCCCACTCACCCACCACTCATGAAAACGTACGGAGCAACCCACGAAAACGGAGGTAGCTCTGTGCATGTTAATGAGTGAGGGAACTTTCTGTTTTTTAGTTGAGGTCTTTTTGGTCCTAAGAGCTTCCTTTACTTTGCTGTTTAGCATTTGTTCAGCCCTCTTGCTATCTTTTTTCTTTTCTTTCCTTTTTTTTTTTATTGAAGGTAGATATGCATTTTAATCTGAGTCTATGTTATGTTATCAAATAGTCTTCATGCTTCCTGCAGATATTTGATCTTCATAACTGCTCCTTTCAACTTATTTCTAATTTATTTGTAACTAGCATACTGATTTTTGAACAGATTCCCTTTTTGAAGTTAAATGTTACTGGAGTAGGTTTTCCTTGCTCCCCTCCCTCCACCCTCATAAGAATGTTGAATATAATTTTATATTACGGTTACTAGTACCAAGTGGCTTACCTTTTCAGCCAGATCCTGTGAAGAGTTGCCTCTCTTCTTATGGTTTCCAGTACTAGTTGCTCCAAGGAACAGTCATTTATCATGTTTAGAAAGTGTATCTCCTCATCACACCTTGAGGTGATTTACTCAATGACTATGAAAGTAATTGAAACCTCCCACTATTTTTGTTTTTTCTACTTCTGTATCTTCTCTAATTACTCTCCCTGTCCTAGCCAGGTGATCAGCAGTATTATTTAATTTATTTATTTCTTCCATTTCTACCCTGCCCCTCTCTGAAAGCGACTCGGGGTGGCTTACACCCCTACTGGTACACAGGGTAAAATCAAATGTGACAGTAGCTGACTGTAAGATGCTCTGGCCCACAGGCCACTGTCCCATGTGTTGTCAGGCTGTTAGCCCAGACTGAACCCGGGTGTGTTGGCGGCTAGCCCGGGCTCTCACCACAGCAAATGGCCAAGATCACATCCCAGGCTTCTGCTGGCCTACTCATGGCAGAACGGGCTACAGCAGGCTATCATGTTTGCTTTGCCCGCTGTTCACAGCCTGGTTCAAGAGGAAACCATGGTTGTCCGTCATGATGGGGCTCGGAGTGGGTCAAAGCTGGCTACTGGCACATCTGTTGTGGCCCCAGGCCATGCCACCCGAGTGGCAGGACAGCTCTCCCGGCTGCACTCACATGTACTTGGTGGCCTGAGCTACCCCTGGCCATGTCAGTGGTGGGTTCCTGACCCAGGTTGGGTCATGACAGTGGCGTGCCGCCATCACATTGTTTTTACCTACACTTTCTAGCTAGATGTGAAATTTCTGTTCCTAGAGATTCTAAGGTACAACTTGTTTCACTGGAGATTTTTATCTTATTTGACTCTTTTATATATTTTTCAATATATAGCGTTGCAAAACAGTGAACAATATTTATTCTTCATTTTGTTATAAGTTGTTCTGTTTGCAATGCAAGACAATATTCCATTTTGTCTTGAAGTATATCTAAGGACAATGTACGTTTCCAACAATTGACTCTTCCCTTTGTTGCCAGAGCCCAATCCTGATAAACTGTGCTATTACTTCAGTCAACGCACAGATTTCCTCCTGCTGTTGACAGACCATGCTCCTCACAAAAAGCAAAATTGACGCTGTCATCTTCAAGGGTGTATTTCCCCACATGCTATAATTTTCCTTCTGGAAAGTCTTGGAGGAGAAATAATTAGAGGCTTTAGTGCGAACAAAGCGAAGTTATTTTATCTCACAAAGAGTATTCCCAGACTTTGGGTTTAAAGGGCGAATGATGGGCTTAAATTTTAAGATACAGGTTATTTGGGGTAAAAGAGGCAATCTGGATAGCAGTCAGTGACCTTTCATCTTTTTGAAGCCAAATAGCCATTATGGGGTACAAGGACAGTCATCATATTTATTAGGGGTGTGCATGTCATTTTTGTTATTACAATAACGATAATGAAAATTGTCATTTTCTTTTTCATTATTGCAACAACAAAAAACAACAACCAAGAATAATGACAACAATAATGAAGACAACCGAGATTACCAAAAACGACAACTGAGAATAATGATAACGATATAGATACAGAAAACAATGCCAAACACGATACCAAAAATGATGAGAAATGAAAACGACAGTGTCATTGTTGTCGTCATTATTAGTGCTGTGGCAGTTGGGTTTTGGAGGAAAAATGTGGACAGGGGAGGAGGGAGCAGACAGCTCAGAGTCTTAACATGGTTGAACTCTTGAATTGTGCCTGTGTTGGGAAGGGCAAGCAGCTCAGCAGTATCTGATGGATGTATCGCTCGCTAATGAGCAGCGCAAGCAGGCCCCAGCCATCTCATGGCACCCTGTGATTGCTCAATGCCTGCTGCCTCCCACAAGCAATCAAGGGGGCTCTGGGGGAGGNCGTGGTTTGGCGGTCCCCACGGCTGGAGGCAATGGGGTGCACGTTTGTTGGAGTGCCCCTTCACCCCCGGCCATGGTCTGAACCATCCCACAGTCCCTGGTGAAAGCGGCTGCCCGTCACATCTGAAATCACCCACTGTTGGCTTCAATCCCTCCTCTGCTGCCTTTGGGTAGGGGAGCCACCCCATTGTTTCTGGGGAGCCACCTTTGATCCCTATATGATTACTTCTGCATCAATTTCCCCACATTCCAATTTGTATTTTGCCCAGACTAGAGCAAATTCCTGAAGCCAGGGATCCTCAGCAGCCGGGCTGCAAGGTTCAACCTCTTTTAGTGCATTGACTCTGAATACAGAGGTGATGGTGTGGGTTTCCTGGTATGAATCCTTGTGGTGCCAAATGCACATATTCGATGTCTACGCACCAATGGTTATTAACCACAGTTGGACTCCCTAATAAAAAGTTGTCATTGCTCAAGGTGGCATCCAGAACAATATCCTCCTGGTACCAATTTTTCTCATTTTGCACAGGACACTACATAATTTCTTTCCCAACACTTATGTGGCCATTAAAACCCTCCAATTTTATACCCTGTACTATCAAATGTTTCTTGCCTTGGGGAATGAGTGAGAGATGAACAAGAGACTGAGGCTCCTGTGTCAATTAAGCCCATTGTGGCAATTTTTCTCAATGTGTTCCCATCCCCAGCATTTAACATTGTGCTGGGCTCTGTTCAGCTGATTTTTCAAATCTCTGTTCCTTTGCTTGCAGTAAGCATTTTGCAATAGTTTCATTTTTCCAATTCTGGGCATCCCTGTGTCTTCATTTGAGCACATATAGTTCAGCTTCTGACTCCCTTTCTGTGTCCTTCAACTCTAAGCATTGCACTTCAAAAGCTTCAACTTCTTTCCAGAGAAGCCAGATTAGAACTGTAGTTTCAACGTCCTTTTGGGGATGGTACATAGAAACATACTTTTCCCAAACATCGAACAGTTGGTTGCAGGACACAACGGGCAGCCCTGAGGAGCTGCTAGAGAGCGAGGAAGTGGGTTTGTGTGTGTAAGGTCAGGAAGGGGCACAAACCATGACAGTTCACTGCAGAGCTAGTGACTGAAAGCCTTGTACCGACATACTGTTGGAAGGGAGCCTCTTTTATACTTTTTAGGGCCCATTCTGTCAGTGTGCTGAGGTATGCTGTTTTCTAATACACCCCTTTGTTTGGGCATATTTTTATGAGGCTTGTAATCATGCCATAAAGAGGTCAGCTCCATATGCATTCTTCTCTCTTGGACCACTTGGTTCCTGCTTTACATCAGGGTAGCTGATGTCTCGATGGTCCTTGAATTGTATCACAATCATAACTTCCTGTCATGTTCCAGAGACTCCCTTCTTTGAAAAGAAAGAGGTTGTTGTTAATCCAGGGGCCCACTATGGCCATAGGCTGATGTATCCAAACTCCCAGCATGCCTGTGATGCTGCCTTGTCCAGACTCCTAGCATCCAAATGTGGCTTACTTTGTCCTACATTCTGATTGTAACATAACATTCACAAAGATGCTAGGTCCCAGGTGCATGCGCTTGGCTTGGTTACATCAAGAATGATGGCTGGCTGGTCCATGTGGTGAGGATATGAGTGCATAGACCTTACGTAACAGACTGTACTGGATGGCAGGTATCAGCAGGAGTTGGGAGAGGGAAGTGAGGAGTCGGGGAGGACAGAGTGGAAGAGGTGGGTCTTGAGGAGGGATTTGAAGGTACGAAGGGAGGGGGCGAGGCAGATGTGGGCAGGGAGGGAGTTCCAGGCATGGGGGGCAGCTAAGGAGAAGGGACAAAGGCAGTTAGGGGAGCATGGGAGGCGTGAGAGGGCGAGAGAGGGGACAGAGAAGGAGTGGAGTTCATTGACTGGAGTACGGAGGGAAATTAGCAAAAAGATAGTTAGGGGGAGCAAGGTTGTGAAGAGCTTTATAGGTGAAGACTAGGAGCTTGTAGGGATGTGTGAATGCAGTTTGGAAGTTCAGTATTCAGCCCAAACTTGGGGTGTTTGGCCCATTCGTGAACACCCCAAATCTGAACCGACCCCCAACTGAACCAAGTTTGGGTTCCAAACTCAGTTCAGGGGGGACCGGATTTTCCCTCCCCCCTCTAGGCTGCGTGGGTGAAAGGGGCAC
>QEPC01012358.1:87789-99047 GCA_003113815.1 Sphenodon punctatus
AGAGCTCTGCTTGTAAGGTTGCATTTACAGAACTGTGGTGCTTGCACATAAAAAATCCTCCCTAGCCCTCATTGTATTTATTTATTTATTTATTTATTAGGTATTACCACCATTACCTTTCCTTCCTCATACCCTACATTTTACCTTCTCCCTTTCCCTGCCTTTCTCACCCCTGTACATTATATATAGATAGGTAGTATAGATTAGATATAGATATATATTATAGATGTATAGATTAGATTAGAATAGTTATATAGATAATTGGTTAAATAGACAGTTTTCCTTTTCCCTTCCCCTGTCTCCCTTAGATTTAGATAAATATTAATTGTGCATGGGAATCAATAATACCGATACCAAAAATAAAATCTTAATTTGAAATGGTATCGATAACGATATAGATAATGATAACAAATATCGATACCGATAACAATATCAATACAGATAACAAAAGCAATACCAAAAATACCCAAAATAACAATAACGAAAACGAAAGACATTATCGTTAATAACGATAATGAAAATGACATTTTTGAATAATTAAAACAAAAATGAAAAACGAAAATGACATGGCAGCCTGGTGCACACCCCTAATATTTATAATCAATATGAAAATCATAAAGAACATCCTCCCAGACACTTATAGAGGTTACAAATCTATGGAGTGACAGGAACATCGGGAAAGGGCTAGGTATCCTTAGGAAATATTCCACTTTGTGATATGACAACCAGAAAATCCCATTCCTATTACTGTCAGGGAAACAAGAACTAGCTTTTACCTTGGTTAAAGACTTTGTCAGACCTCTCAGTTCTGTCGGTTTTCTCTTGCTGAGCATGCTGCTATTACCTACTCAATTCCCCCTCTGCAAGGCACCACAATGCACAGAGAGGAGTAAGGTCCAGTCACACGGATCACACAGAGGGAACATTGCCAGACGCTACTGTGCACAGAGAGCAAGAAGGCCCACTTGCACAGATCACCAGAGGGGCTACCCATAATAGTGGCTATATTGGTCAAGGCCCAGCCAAAGATCATCACAGAGATTGATGACAGTGCAGGCGCGTATCACCCATGCCCAACCACACCCACACGAGGAGGGTAAGGGAATTGATTGTGAGGAAGAAATGGGGAAGGGTTCCCAGGGAAGAGGGGGAGTGGAGAGAACTAGCACTCGGGAACACAGACCCAGTCAGGGAAGGAAGGGAATGAGACACAATACCACACGTACTCAGCACCAGACACTCCACAGGCACCCACGCACTCGTCAGTCCCAGACACTCCACAAAACTTAGCTCACACACGAAGTTTTCACTAGTAGAAGTAGGGGCCAGTCTCACAGGCATCAAGCTCCATTCACCGGCAGTGCTAAAAGGGCAGTCCAGCCCTTATGTAGTCCCAGAACGCCCACGCAGGCACTCTGAGCAGTGGAGCAGTCCCACAGACCACAACGTGTCCCCAGTGTGGCGCCGGCCCTGATGCTCTGCATCAGGAGGAGGGGCCAGCGCCGCATCAGCATGCCGGTTCTCGTCATCCCCAGCCCCGCCCACCGTATTCCCTGCTGCACTGCCCGTCTGCCGTTGCAACCGCGGAACCATGGGGCAGCGCCAGTGGATGGGGGCCCTCTGTGCTCCTAGTAGAGCCTCCTCCAGTGTGCCCTAGGGTCCTGTGTCCGGGGGGGTTTCTCCCCAACCCCGGCACCCTCGGAGGCGTCTGACACCCTCCCCCCCCAGCTGAATGTTCAGTGGGGTTTAAAGAGCAGCTTCTATTAAATAAGACTTCTCAGACCAAAATTAAACTGTTTCCTGCTGCAAAGTAAATACCCCAGCCTAAATATGAGCCCCCTGAAACAAGGGGAAACTGCTTTCCAAAGCAGCTAGGTCTTCTGGAAAGGGAAATTTGCCTCTACATCATCAGTCAGATCTCCTCTTTCAGTTTCCTTGCAAGGGCAGTCAATTCCCTGTAACCTCACCTTTTGCTTGTGGGTTATTTAATTAATTTAACTTGCAAGACAAAGGATTTCTGACAACAGGACAATTGAGCACTCAGGACAAAATCCTGCACCCATTGAAGTCATTGGCAAAACTTCAGCTGCATTCAGATGTGCGTTTAAATCACACAGTGACGGCGGCAGCATCGTGCGATTTAAAGTAACGCGCACTTCTGGGTTGGTTTGAATGCACCGAGTGCGCACATTTCAGCGTAACGCGAACTGTTGGAGTGCGGTTTTAAAAGCTGCTCCGAGCAGCTTTGAAAACCGTACTCCAACAGTTCGCGTTACGCTGAATTGGTGCATTCACACCAACCCGAAAGTGCGTGTTGCTTTAAATTGCATGATGCCGCCACCGCTGCTGTGCGATTTAAACGCACATCTGAATGAGCCCTTCCATTGGCTTTAATGGTGGAGTGTCCTGCCTGTGCCTTGTTGCTACCAAAATAGGTGGGGAAGAGGTTCCATCAGACTTTGGGGGGGGGGGCAAGGGAGGAACCCCAGAGCTATAGTCTTGGTGGTGACCCCCAAACTGCTGTTTTTCAGCAATGTTTTCTTGGGGAAATCACAATTTCTATGTATAACTGAAATATTGCTTTCAGCAACCCCTAAATCTGATGTTTGAGCCCCTTCAAAGTGATTAAGGGCTTCTATAAAGGGAAATTAGTCTGTTCTCATATTTGAGTTTGTGTGTCAGAACACAGGGAACTTCCTGCAAGTGGATGTTTAATGTATAGTGGGGTGCATGCTTGCGCATACAGACACAAGACAAATTGTGTGTGTTAGAGCTGAAATGGATAGTTAATTCCAGAACCAAGATTAATAACCAAATTTCTGGAGAGCTAATTGGTTAATGGGTTGGTAACTGCATACCACAGTGGTTAGCTGATTAACCAAACTACCGATTAATACCATTTCATGATTACTACGTAACTGATTTACTGTGCATTTCATAATTTCTGGTTTACTTCTGGACCAACAGCAAAGCTGTATCCTGTAGAATTGAACCAGGCATCCTTGAAACCAGGGCCAGGAAAGGAATGAAGGGCAAATGGATTTAGCTGGTAACATTGCAACTGACAGAAAAACAGCAATACGGTAACATGGTAAATCGTGCTAATCGGCTATCTGATCAAATAATAAACAGATACTACTCAGTAACTGATCATTGTCAGAGCAGATCAGTTATCACAATTAACTATTTTAGTTCTATATTTAATGTTAAAATTGAGTAGCTAGTGTTACATTGGGTAACACCTATGGTGAAAGGATGGGACAGAAGGGGCCTAGCACTGTGGGTTCAACACTGCCTTCTGATCAGGGGCATTGAAGCATCTGCGGATGCAAGCATGGACAGGGCTAAAAGAGTTGTTGCTCACCACACATTCATCGTGGGCCAAAATGCACTTGTGAAACCCCTTAGAGAGTCTTTCACTTGCCATGTTGCAATACTTGGGGGGAAAATGTAACATGTGAAAATACCCTTGGCCATTCCTGGAATTCATCCATGTTGGGGTCTGAAAGTCTGTGAAATGAAGCCAAGGATCTCTTAGTTAGCCATTATTAGCAGAGTTGACAAGGAAACAATGTTTCTCTGCTAGTAAAATGGAAGAAAATGGTCAACAAATTATTCAGACTAATTCCCGCTCTGCGCTTTCCTCTGCCATTTAAAGACAGAGACCCCATGCTGTTGCATTGTGCTGCGATGACACTGACAGACTGCACAGTGATTCTGTTCTGCGTTTCCCCAGAAGCAGACCCTTCTATAAGTCAGTCAGTGGTAATAGCATCATAGATCCCCAGACGTGAAATGCCACTACTTCTTTCTTTTGCTCCCCTTCTTTTGACTGCTGCTCTAGCTCTTTCAGAGGCACCATTTGAGCCCCCTTGCTGAGAAAGAGCTGTTTGCTAGCTCTGCAGTACTTTGAATTCCCCACAGTAATGGCAGCAGGCGGATTCACAGCACAGCCCTCTCGCACACTGGCATTTAGAGGAGCTTATGCTGCATTTCCAAATGGTCTGGGTTTGCATAATGTTATGTTCTCTGTGCACAAAGAGTTGCCATTTACTTTAATTTAGAAAATGTCAAAACAAGAGAAAACAGAAGTACCGTCTGATGGAGCGTGGTGCATATCTGGAGCTCTGCTCACCAAAAGAAAGCTAGTCCAATAAAAGGTGACATCTTAACTACATTATCTGTTGTCTGCCTCCTCTTGAACAGGCTGTGTCTGAACTCAGCCCAGCATGGTACCTTGCTGTTCAGACAGACTTTGAGAAACATGTAAGACACAACACACAGAAAATGCTAACAGATATGCATCACATGCAAGAAAAGTCAACACTGAAGTGCATTGCTTCAGAAAGATCTTTGGATGATGACAGATGCAGTCAATCTTAGGGCATTTTCTGACGGACAAACTAATCCTTGATATAATCTGAGTTTATTATCTAGTGTTTACAAATTTCTGTCTGTTTAGACGGACATTCTATTACTAGATAAATCTAATCCTAGATAGTCCATCAGAACACAACCTTGCAGTTAATCAGGAATTAGAGTCTCTGGGAAGAGTTTAAATCCCATGGTGCTTTTCGTCCGTGCTCAGCGCACCGATTTCTGGGATTGAAGAAAATCGGATTTTCTTCATTTCTGAGTTGAAGAAAAGGGAAACTGATCCCTTTGTTTCATTTAAACCTGGTGCTCCGCAATGCATTGCAGAATGATGACAGAGGTAATACGATCGCCCCACAGTCATGTGCCCCTAAATACCATAGAGGCAGAAATGCCTAGAGAGGATGTAAGGTCTTTACGTAGGACTCTGTGGTTGACTAATCCTAGATAGTCATTCAGACAGACATTATCTAGGATTAATTTAACATCCGTGTATCATAAACCCGAGCAAGCTAGGGTTTAACATCAGAGGTTTTTCATAACCCTACATAATCATCTCTGATTTGCAGCTATACGGACATCTCACATAGGAATTAAGGCTTTAATTCCTAATTTAATGTCCATTTGAAAACGCCCTTAGAGTCCTATCCATGAAAATCTGCACAAAGTCAAGAGATGCTGACCTGAGGTTTAATCCCTGCCCATCGAAGTCTCCGTGTCTCTGCACCCTGCCTTCACAGTCTATCAGCATTGGTGTTTCTAGGGACTTGGGCAGGAAATGTCTCATTGGGTGTAAACATATGGAAGTGGAGGCTGCCTGTCCCCAGAGCTGCTCCAGAGGTGCGCCCCCACGTCCGCTTGCTTGCAGCCCCACCTGGGTCCATTTTAGACCAACACGACAGTTTCTCCGGCCCGTGCTCCACCTGTGCATTGTCTACACACACCATAGAGTTGAAAGCAGATTGCCTAATGCTCTAGGCTGGCCACTGCAACTCTATGGCATTGCCCTGGGCAATGGCCAGCTGAAAGCAGAGCTGCAGCGTGGGTCTGCTGAGCAGACAGACAGCAGCTCTGCTTTGGGCCAGTGCCCTTGGGGTTTGGCCAGCCCACCCCACGGATGGTGCTCTGGAGCACTGCATGCGGGGATGCCCCAGAACAAGCACAGCCTGCTCCGCTTCCACATCTGGCCCAAGTGGAAGGTTGCCCAGGCTGTGATCCAAGCCATTTGTTAAGGTGAGAGTTCAGGCTTGCTGCCAACATGCCCAGGGTCAGTCCAATCTAACATGTGGTGGCCCAACAACACGTGACAGCAGCCCATGGGCCAGAACAGGTTACAGCAGGCTACTGTCACATTTAAACAGACCAGCCAGCCCGGGGGGTGAAGCGGGTTGGCACAGCCAGCACTGAAGCAGCTGTCAGTCTAAAAAAAACCATTGTCATTGCAAGTCTAGAGAGACAGGGTGGTTACTGTGTTTGTGTCAAATGTAAGAGATGGAGACAAAGTAGTTGAGATAATATTAGGGCTGAAACAAGTACTAGATTTTATTATCAGCAAGTGTTCATATTTTTGGATAGTCCTCTGACTATCTGAATAATGATATCTATGAAGCCACTTTTTCAGGTATTCCGCTTTGGTCATGTCAATATTTCAGTTACATCATTTTCAGCAATTGCATATTTTCAGCCTTCCCCTAAGGTTCACGGCAAGTTACAACATAAAAACATTTTTAAAAACCTGAATATCCCTACCTCTAACCCTGCCTGCCAAACACTTGGCCAAAAACAAAAGTCTTGCATTGCATCCAGAAAACACTCAGGCTTGGTCTTCGGTGAACCTCCAGGGGAAGGAAGTTTCACAATACTGGGGCAGCAACCAAGAACGCCTCCCTGCAGGCCCTTGTCATATGAACATGCCCATCAGATGATAACCGCAAGAGGGTGCTCTTGCCTGGTTATAGGGTTCGTAATGCAACAAAGGGAATGAGATGGTCTTTAAAATTTGTAGGGCCATTTAGGGCTTTAAAGGTCAAAAATCAGCACCTAGAATTGTGCCTGAAAAGCCACTGGAAACCAGTGCAAACTCCAAAGCACAGGTGTAATGGGCTCATGGCATCCTACCCCCAATAGAAGTTGAACTGCCATGTTCAGCAAATGCAAAAGAAAGGGCAGATACCAACTGATCAATGAAAAACAATGAATCAAACAAAATATCCAAATTAACTCTCATACAATCAAATTACATAGTGAGACCATGAAAAAAGTCTCAAAAACAATAATGAACAGTGAAAAACCATGAACACCTAACACAAATGAATATGAAAAATAAAATCTATTAGTCCAAACAGATCAGTCAGTATTCATAAAGAGTACAAATCCATTGCTCCTTCAGGATTCAGCTGACATATTTCAACCCCGAAAGGTCTTCTTCAGAGCACCATTCAGGAGCACAATAGATCTAAAACAAAATTGTAAATGCCCACAATAATGCTGACCATATCTCTCCAGATGATTGCTATAAACATGTAATTAAATAAGCAAATAAGTAAACAAATAAATTGCAACCAAAAACCATTTGAAAACAAATCAAAAGAAAAAAGGTCTCCGAGACAAAATGAAGAACATTTTTAAAATACCATATAAACAGGATACAATACCTACCAATACTTCAAGGCCTTACGAAAGATTAATATCAATATAATCTTAGGAAGATCAAAATCCTAAAGGGGAAAAAAACCCTGAAAAACATAAGCCACCCACAAATGTTAAATTCAGCTAATAAAACAAAACCTAAATAAAACAAATAAAACTAAATCAATATATAAAAACACCTACAGTATCTCAATAACATATCTACCAATAGTAAAGGATCATATAAAGAAAACTCATCAAGTTAATCTAAAAAAATACCTCAACCTTAAAAATCAAAAGCTATAGTAAACACACTGTAAATGGATACCAAAAAAAATCCAAAATTCCACACTATTATGAAACAAAAAAGAAAAAGTGAACATCAAACCTACCTCTACGTCCAATACTGAAACAACTAGTGTCTACTCAAATCCCAAATGAAGAGAAAAGGAACTCGCATACAGGTGAGAACTTATATACTTAATGAGTTAACTCTAATTAAACAATCCAATCAAATACCAAGGAGATAAACCTTTGTCTGCTCTTGACAAACTACTCTTCTCTCCTCATTCAAACAAAAATAAAAAAGGAAAAAAGAAAAAAAAGGGAAGAAAAAAGCCAGGTTTTACTAAAAGGTTATTTTACTGAAAAGGAGTATGATTTTCTTTATAATAAGTTTCCATGCACACCTGTTTTCCTAAAATTCTTAAAGGTATGGTAGACCTATTGTGTCTGGGACAAATTTGATTTTGGAACCTTTGGCTAAATTTATAGATTTCTTTTTTTAAACCAATTATACTGGGGTTATATTCCTATATTAGAGATTCTTCTCACTTTTTAAGTACTCTTAAAGATATTGACTTTGGGTAAAAACAGTAGTGACAGCAGCACAGTGCGCCAGCAGTGCCTCTGGCCAGGTCCGGTCGTCGCCACCACACCGCTGACACGGCTGGGGTCAGATCAGGAAACTGACCACACATGACTCTGGCCAGGGAGCCTTCACCTCCACAATGCACCCAGCGCCCCACCCACCATGACAGGCAACCATGGTGGTTAATCACAGCCGCCATGGTGACCCCGATCCAGAACAGGTCACGGTGGGTCAGAACATTTGTTCTAGCCCGCTGTGGCCCACTTTGCCCTGAACTGACCCCAGTGTGTGTGTATATATATATATACGTCCATCCCCCGGGCTGTGACTTCAACACTTTGCCAAGTAATAGCCCGGGCTCACCGTCAACATACCCGGTATCAGCCTGGGTCAAACATCTGGGTGCTTGAGCACAAATGCGACAGTGATGCATGGGCCACAGCAGGAAAAAACTGGCCAGAGCAGGTAACTGTCATGTTTGTTTTTACCCTTTGTCTTTTTGAAGGAAGGGAAAGTTTGGCTTGTCGTCTTGGATGTGGTATCTTTATATTCTAATATTCCTCAAGATGAGGCAGTATCTATTAGCAGAGGTGTGCACCAGGGACCCATGTCATTTTTTGTTTTTGTTTTTTATTTTTGTTATTTAAATATTTTGTTTTTATAAATATAAAAGTTTCGTTTTCCTTTTGTTTTCGATTTGCATTGGTTTCAATGGAAAACACATTTTAGGCTTTAAACTTTCTGTTTTTCATTATATTTAGATGAACCTGGGTGGATTGTACCTCAAATGGAAGGCATTAAGTGTACCAAATTCCAGAAAGATTGGATAAAGGAACCAGACTTTATAAGCAGTTGCATTATGATATTTTGCAAAAATCTGCATATACATTCCTGGCTGTAACCTCTTTGCCTACAATCTAATATGAATGAAACCTAGTAGGTTTATACCCCTCCTCATGCTTAATACCTATGCCAACTTTCAGAAGGATTGGATAAAGGGTCCTGGTGGTATAAGCAATTAACATATTAATATATGTCTGACTAACATCTTTGTAGTCCAACAACTATACATAAAATTTGGCAGGGCTGTATCTCATACTTTCAAGATCATCTCTGCCAAATATCAGAAAGATGTGATAAAGGGTTCCAATTTTATATGCCTGCACAGCATGTGTAGAGAATGAGCCTATGCCAGGGATTTTCTTATGTGTCACTGGGCATTTTTACACACACCTTAAAATTCTGGATTTTTCAATCTTCTGGGTTTACAGGTAAGTTCCGGATTTTTAAGATCTGGGTGAGTGATTTAGACACAGAGAAAGTTCAGGATGTAACAGCAAACATGCAGGAGAAATGTGTGTGTAAAAACACCCACTGTGGTATAAGATCGGTTTGTGATGCCAATTGGCCAGCAGAAAGGTCAACCAAATATCCTCATTCTGTACTGTGACCATCCCAACTCTTCTCCCCCACTTGTTACTGGGAAATCGGAAGCTTCTGTTTAGGAAAGAGCCAATAGAGATTCCCTTATGTCTTCTGTCACAGTGCTTCAGGATGTGATTGTGATGATAATTGGCCAGCTTGGATGTGTAAACTATGTCTCCTGATTGCTAGGATGCTATCCCCAAAGTCCCAGTTATGTCCCTTCTATTGCCTCCTTGAAGCCACCACCCATTGGTCCTGTAAAGCTGGAATCATGCAGTAATTGGCCAGTGAATGTGTCTGTCAGGTTGCTCCCGATTAAGGCTGTAGCGGCATGTTGCCGCGGCAGCTGTTACCGATGGAAACCCCTATTCCGCACATCATGGGACGGTTTGGCAGAGACAGGTTTCCGTCGGCTGAGGCTGCGGTTTGCCGCTAATGGTGCCACGGCATCGGAACTGGTGAATGGAAGCAGAACTTTTGCGGATTCCAATAAGAAGCGGCACCAACTCCCCTTTCCGTCGACCGTGGAATCTTTGTGGTTATCTAATCATTGTATCATGTTTCTGCCACCCGGAATACAAGGTATCGCGAGACCCGGCGGCATGATCAACCCGCGGATTTCATTGACCAATTTCATTGTCCAGGGCTTTTTCATTTCATTGTCTAAGGCTTTCCCAGAGAGACATGTCCCGCCTTCACCATTAAGTATAAATAGGTGTGTTTGTAGCTTGTTTCTCCCTCTTGATCCCCAATCGCAGTGAGAGGAGTGACTGTTGGAGCCGCGCCGCCAGTGTCTGTGTTTGGTTAACACACTCTGATCTTCCGCGCTCTGTGACAAAGCACCGCAGCGACTCGAGGAGAGAGAGTCCTATCCCTGCCTCTTAATTCATAGAATACCATCGATTTTGGATAACATAAGAAGGTTTTTGTGTAAGTGTTTGAACTTTTCTGCTAATTCTTCTAAAATGTGCTTTAATTTACTGCTAAAGCAGCTAAAGTAATCCTGCTACAGCTGCACTTTACATTTTCCATTATCTTTTTTTCAAATAAATGTACACATGTTCTTTATTGCTGCGAGCCTTTTATGTTTATCGCTCGGTTTGGGTTGATATTGTTTGTGCTTGATATTTTTTTATTGTTTATTTTGTTCATGATAATGCCTGTTGGTTGGATGGATGGCGGGATCATTGGCTTATTTGGTAGGCTGTGTAGGGTTAATAACTGTGATGCTGTACCGATTCTTTTGTTGTGAACGGTGGGCAAACGGCCGCAAACAGCCGCAGCTATCGCCTCCCCTCCAAGCTCTCCTTTGACTGACCACCTAGTGCCCCCCCCCGGCCATGTCTATTTCCCCATGTGCTTCCCCCACCCTGAGTCCCTGCTCCAGGCTCGCCATCGGCTTCCGCGGCTACCGGCTATGCCCCCCCTCCTCCTGGCTCTCTATTTATTTATTTATTTATTGAATTTATACCCCGCCCCTCCTGAATACAGCTCGGGGCGGCTTCCAACAATAAAAACAATGTATAAAACAATTTAAAACATATAAAAATACAGTATCAAATATTAAAATATTAAGAGCAGGGCCCCGGGATACAAAAATCAATAGGGGAGGGGAGACAGAACCCATTAAACCCTCCCCCCCTCCCCAAAGACCTGGGCGAACAGCCAGGTTTTACACTTTTGTCAGAATATCAAAAGACTTGGGGCCAGGCGATCTTCCTGTGGTAGGGAGTTCCAAAGACGCGGCCCGGCCACTGAGAATGCCCTCTCCATTGTGGCCCCCTGCTTAATGTGGGGGACCTCCAAGGCGGCACCCCCAGCAGACCGAAGGGTCCGCTCCAGGGCACGGAGGGCGAGGCGGTCCCTGAGGTATGAGGAGCCGAGACCGTGAAGGGCTTTGTAAATCAATACCAACACCTTGAACCTGGCTCGGCACGCTATCGGCAACCAGTGCAGAGCC
>QEPC01012358.1:101187-117244 GCA_003113815.1 Sphenodon punctatus
AATGTTAGCGTGAGATGGATCAGAAGGGGTGGGATGCGATGGTCCAATGTTTTGCCGTCTTTAAAGAAGGAAAGGCAATTCATTTAATCCCTTTCTGACCTGCCTTCGTGCATCGTAATCCACTCTGGTGGTAACGTTATTGGCATGCTCAAAGGGGGTGAGCTTCTGGAGGAAATGAGAAACGATTTTATGACAATCAACCATCTTTTTCCTGGTTGTAAGATTGTCTTCTCGGACATGATCATTCGCATTTGCAACCGATATAGCACAAATATGCGTGCTATTAATAAATCTGTCAGAAATGCTAATAAGTGTGTTGGTGCTTTCCTTAAGGATATTGGTATGGTTTCTATCTGGTACAGGAACATTATAGCTGCCTGTAGTGATATGTTTTTGGTTGACGGCGTACACCTTTCACAATGTGGCATGTCAATGTTCTATGATAACATTAGGTCTGCTATAGTAGCCAATGTACTGTGATTGGATTTTTTCGAACTCATTATTGATGTTACACAATGAGTTATCTAACATTTACGTGTGTATATTTTGTCCATTGCTAATTCCTTATTGACTTATTCTGACACACTTTTTTCAAGTTTTGTTTCCATAGGCTATAGAGATGCCTGCAGAATCTGCTAAGCGGAAACGTGATAATTCCTCTTCTGGACAGCGGACTACAACTCGCAGCAGTACGATGACCCCGAGCAATGTCTTGTCACTTCATAATGGAAAGAAAAGGGAACAGGACACAGTGTCTCCTCGCACACCACAAGTCCCAGAATCTGGTGTGGATGCTCCTGCTGTTGCTTCTGGCCCAGTAATCTCACAGCCTCCTCTTGTGTTCACACAAGAAGCCCCACAGCATTCTGCCATTAAGGAATTGTCCCAGCCACAGATTGCAATGCATATTTCACCTGCCAAAATGGCATTGCCGCAGCTGGGCAGTTCAAAACCTCAGGCAGCGGCCAAACAATCACAGGCTCCTCTTAAGTTGCTACCAGACACCCAACGGCAGTCTGATGGTGTGGAATTGTCACAGACACTGCTACCAATGCGTATTTTGGCAGCAAAAATACCATTGTCACAGCCTGGCAGTTCTAAACATTGGGCACCGCCGCCAACTAAACGTGCGTTAATCAAATTCTATGCTTCAGCGCAGGATGCACTGACGGGTTTACTTGATGCAGACTCACCCTCCGCTGTAGGAGAATCATCCATGGACTCCCAGAAAGATGTTGAATTGTCACAGCGCATTCACGATTTTTAACTTCAACTTGAAAGCACATCTGAGCAGTCTCAAAAATGCATACAGGAGCCAGTTAGGGCACACAGCGACAACACCCGGACCCAATTGTGTACTTCAGCTGTCAATGTCGAAGAAGGAGAACGCGCTCTGGAAAGCAAGCCGGGGGTGAGTGTGCATGACAACACCACTGTGCGTGCCGCAGACGTTTCTCATCATGACTGTGATGACAACGATACTGATGTTACCGCAGAAGATTTGGAATTTAACGAAGACGTCGACGACGCCGATCTTGATGATCCATTGTACACCCCTCATAATGCACAATCGTCAGCCTCCAGCCAACTGCGGAAAAGGCTACCGGTTGATCAAAACCCCTTAAATGTTGAACGGGAAGTACATTTGCCCTTGCAATATAGTACGCGGACTGACATAGCCCCCATTTTCAACAAAACTTCATCGAAATGCCTATCGACGACTCCGAGCTCCAACCACACCACAACATCAAACAACGTCAGCACTCCAACATCAGTGGCTCTTACCATGACCAAAAACACTATGCCGGCGTGTTCGCCTGTGGCATCCACATCAACAAATCACGAGGCTGTATTATCATCACAGCAAGGAACAATCAACAACACCCCTGATGGGAATGCAGACAAACGAAAGGAACTAAGGTCAGATGTCTGGGATCATTTCACTGCCTGTGATGCAAAGAAACTAGTAGTGAAGTGCAAATACTGCGCCAGGAAAATAACAAGAGGGACCGAAGGAGGAAAGAGCCAGCCTGGGACTAGTGGTATGCGCAGCCACATGAAGCACCATCACCAGTCCATTCTCAATGGCTCTAGCAAAACTACAAGCAACAGGAGAGATTTGAAGGTTGAGAGGGAGGGAGCAGAACAAATGTATCCATGAAGGGAGTTCAAGGCATGGGCAACAGCAAGGGAGAAGGGGCAAATATGGTTTGAGAAGCAAAGGACTTGCAAGCAGGTGAAGGTGGAAACAGAGGAGGAGTAAAGCTCCTGGGTGGGATGTGGCAGGAAACAAGTGAGGGTGAGCAAGACCATGAAGAGCCTTGAAGGTGAAGACAAGGAGCTTGTGCTGAATATGTTCAGACAGAGGGAGCCAGTGGAGAGTGGGGGGAATGAGCATGGTCAAAGCGATGACTAGGACATGGACTAGGGTTTTGGCAGTGGAAACAGTAAGGTACAGGGCCGGCCTTAGGATTTGCGGGGACCGGGGTGAAGCTAAAATGCAGTGGCCTTGGTGGCCCCTCCTTCTTGGGGGCAAACTCTGCAATGCCCTGAAGGTGGTCATGTTTGGCAACCCACTGTGAGGGAGTGAGCCTGCACAACCTGTCCTGGTGAAAATAGAGGCCACTGTGGGGCCCTCAAAAAGAGCGAGGTCTGGGGTGGTCCCCCTGTGGTAAGACAGGCCCTGGTAAGACAAGGCTGGAGTTTTGCAATATTATGCAGAGTGAAGTGAAGGACTTGGCAACAGCCTGGATCTGAAGTGTAAAGGAGAGGGAGGAGTCAACTATGAATCCCAGGATGGATGCTGACATCCTCAATGGAAACAGAGGTAAGATGAAGGGGAATGTTTTGGTGGAAAATGAGGAGTTCTGTCTTGGCCATATTAAGCTTGAGTTGTCAGTGAGACAGTCTCGATATGAGATTGGATGAACTTGGAGGAGGAGAGTGTGGGGGCAGAGAGATGGAGTTGAATGTCATCCACATACAGGTGATACTGGAAGCTATGAGACTATGGCTGTTTGTGCACACCACGTTACCTTGAGTGGCGATTCTCCCAGCTGGAAAACTTATGTTTAACTCTGCACATGGGCACGGGGTTAAAAGCATCATCGGTCACATTCTGCAGGTTTTTTTCCTACAAATGACAGGGCTGGATTTCAAGCCCCGTCATTTGTTTTTTAAAAAGGCCCCCCAAAAGCCACAGGATGCGGCTGATGACGCTTTCAACCCCACGCCCACATGCAGAGTTAAACGTAAGATTTTCAACTAGGTGGTTTGCCGCCGGGAGATCTTAAAAATGTCCATAGGTGGCAACCCTACTGGCAGAGTCTCTGCCATGATACTGGCAGAGTCTCTGAGCCTCATGCCACCTTGAAACCTCTTAAACAACAACATTGTCTTAATAAAACAGGAGAGGGAACAGAAACTGCAGGTGTTCACAAATGAAGAGGATCTTTATTTTTAGAAACAGTAGCTTTAATGAGATTTAATGAGTGTTCAGTTTTTTCCACTCTCCTTCACGTGTCTTCCCCCCCCCCCCCCAAATCTTTTGTAATTAGTATAAATGTGGTTCACTCCATTAGTGACTGATATCCTTCCTCTCCCAGTGGAAGCATCAGTAAGAAATGGTTAATTGGAACCTGCAAACTTTAATCATTAGTAAGGTGGTGAGTGAGAATATGCTGATTCTAAACCCAATTGCAGCTGGGAAATGAAGAGAAAGAGAGAGAGAGAGAGAGAGAGAGAGAGAGAGAGAGAAAGAGACCTATGTATTTTATTTTCAAAATAAGCTGTGTAAAGGTAGTTTTTAACTGTCTGCTTTCAGACACATTTAGCCCGCAATGTGCACTGCTTCTAAACAAAGCAATTTTGAGATAAGGTGGAAATTATGCTTTGCTTTATTTTCTGTTACTGTTAAACACATGCTTTGGGTTTGTCTGATTGGTCCCTTTCTTTCCTGTCCATTGCTCTTAAATGTCCACCTGAAATTAGAGATGCAATCCTCCACCATTAAAATTAATGGGAGCTGAGCCATGGACTTTCATCTTCCATAGCTGAGAGACTGCATGCCACGTATCTCCCTCTTATTTTTAATAGGCTGAGCCTAATCTGAAAAGCTGCTTTTAAATTTTGAAATCAGAGCACTAACTTTTTTTTTTACAATCTATTTGCTGTGTTGTATATGCAGAGGTTTCTCCCACAGTTGCCAGCTTTGGTCACTTCCGAGAATTACACTACGGGCCATAATGGAGTGATCCATTCACTGGCCGCAATCCCAAGCAGGATCTGCGCAGCACAATGTGCGGTCAATGGACATGTGCGCACTTTGTGTTCATGCAGGTTTCTCAGGGCATGCATAGGTCATGGGCTCGGCTCCACTGCTATTTACTCCCAGATTCTGACGGTCAGAGGTTATATCCTCGGACAACTTGGCTAATAGTCTGTGATGCTGCAATGGCTCCCACAGGGCACATTTTGCAGGAGCCAGACCATGATGACCCCCCTCTCCCAAGGCAGAATTTATGTTGATGCCAAGGCTTTTATTTATCCACTCTCAGGCATGGTCAGTCCCATAACAAAAGGTTATTCCTCCTTCTCAGTCAAGATACACCCACTGTCCCAGGAGCTCACAGTCCATTGGCCTGTGCCCCGGGCTGTGCCATTTGGGTTCTGCTTTGTGTCTGGCCACTTCCTCACTGCTCTGACTTCTTGGCTCTGCAGCCAGTCACTGCCCTGGGGTCCCCACTCCTTGGCATTTGCAGTTCACTATATCCCTACTGCCCCACTGGTCCAGGCTCCAGAACCTTGGACAGCATAGAGTGAAGTAGCCTTCCAGAGCCCAGGTATGCTCTGTTCAGCTCCCAGCCTCAGACTGCCTGGTTTCTGGAGCTTGCAGCCCTCTTATACTCTGCTTTGGGTGTGACTTAGATGACAAAGCAGGATCCCTTAAAGGACCAGAGGCCCCACTTCATCACATAGCCATTTATGGTATTAGCTACTAAGATCCTTGTCTTTTAGATTGTAAGCCACAGGCAGGGACTGCATCTATTTCTATGTTCTGTACAGCACCAGGTCACATGACTGGTGCTATATAAATGTTAATAATAATAATAATAATAATAATACCACCATAGCATTTATCAAGTCTACAGCACAACTGTAACCAGTAAAACATTGGGTGTTTTCAGACGTTACGGGATCACAGTGAACCACGGTGAATACCCACCTGTGGTCACCGTGTCCCGAACGTCTGTTTGGCGGCCGCCAGATGTTTGCCACGGTGAATCCCCACATGGGGTCTGTTTGAACCACGCTTCCCGGGCTAGCCGGGGGAATGTCCTGGGAAGCGTGGTCAAACGGACCCCGGGCAGGGACCACCGAAAAGTAACATCTGGCCACGCGCCACGACCCGGGATCCCCGGCGGGATCCCGGGCCATGGCGCTTCCGGCCCAACGCGGTGGCCGCAATCGCCGCGCGGCCCCGCCCCCTCCCACATTCCCCGCCGGGATCCCCCCAGCACGTCTGCTATGGCGTTACGGGGTGACCCCGGGGGGAAATGGATCAGGTGCTTTCGGTACGGGGCCAAAGGGCCCTGTAACGTCTGAAATCACCCATTGTTGTCCCTTGACCTGTTCAGAACATAGGTTCAATAATAATCTAACTGGAACTCCTTATTGGGGGGGGGCGGAATCTGTGCTGGGAAAGGGGCAGTGTTATCAGTTGTGCAAAGAATCATTCTGCTGGCACTGGGCAGAATAGCTAAAGACACGCTGAGAAAGGAGAGCTGAAAATGCCAAAATGAGTATTCTGAACTGCAAACAAAGTGGGAAGCAAATACCACTTTGTATTGGCTTCGTTCAAAGAGATGACTACACCAAATTCATTGAATTCAAAATTCACACCAAATATTTATTCCAGCCATAAAAATAACTGAACAAATGAAGTTACAAATTTTGCATCAGTTGCAAATACGGAAGGGGATAGTTATTTCTGAAAACAAATGTCTAAATTTTATTTTTGAATTTAAAATTTCACATTCACTTCATCATGCAACCAACCCTTGAATTGAGAATGGACGACAACTAGGGATGGGCGAACAAAACCGAGTTCTGAAATTTGGTTCGAAAATAGAGTTCGGTTCAGTCGACCGAACTATTTAAGTTCAGTCCGAACTCCGAACTTCCAAACAGAGTTCAGAAATTCAAACCCCATTGAACTAAATGGAATATTATCTTATAGGGATGGGCAAACAGAGCTGAGTTCGGAAATTCGGTTCGGTTCGAAAATCGAGTTCGGTCGACTGAACTGGTCGAGTTCGGTCCAAACTCCAAAGTTCTGAACCGCGTTTGCCCATCCCTAATGACAACGGCACTGACATTAATTTCAACTCCTTCTTCCAAAGGACTTGGAACAAAAGGACATGTGATGGTACTTAGCTCCTGTGAGTTTTTGCTCCAGGGTCATGACTAGCTCTTGAGAAGGCTCAATGTCCTTCACAGACAGATTTTACCCTTGGTGTTGACCACTGCATTGTGCTTGAGGTAGCAGAGTCATTTCCCACAGACCTCATCCTGAAACTATCCAACAATCTTCCTTTTGTCAGTCTTTGAGCTGTGAACACAGTAAGGTTACTCCACTTCCGCCAGTGACTTGATTTGTTTTACTGTCTAGTAGTGTTTCTGTTGGGTTGCTGACAGTGCAAAATTTAAATGGCTGCTTCAGGTCTATCCTGAGCATTTGTTATGACTTATTCCCTTCATTTCTTCTGTAAACAGTTGTGTTGCATGGATGACCAAAGTGAATAAACGGAAGCTATCTTAGAGACTTCTCTTCTACAGATTTAGAGCTTTGGTTTTCTTTGCTAGCTGCTTAGCACTCTTTACATCTGTAGTTATACTTGCTTGTTCTGACAAACAGCCACTTTGTGTGTTACATACAGACTGGTCACATAAACATTATCTGGGTACACTACATGGCGAGATTACACAGGGTCCCCATCACCTGATCATAGCTTGAGAGAAATGACTTCTGTTCAAAATCTTTCCCATCAGCCCTGAGAACTCAGGTTTCATGAGAATGAGCTCTCATAACAAGGAGTCCCCTGCTGGCCACATTATTATTATTAATTATTATTATAAGCATTTATATAGCACCAGCGATGTACCTGGCACTTTACAAAGAGTAAGATAGACACGGTTCCTGCCTGAGAGCTCACAATCTAAAGACAGGGGGAGAGGAGACAGGGAAGGGGGAACAGAGGGAGAGACAAGGGATGCTACATTCATGAGGATGCAAGAACTCAAGTACACAGTCTTGGCTTGGTTACACATATTTCAAAGCATCAGTATCACAGTATACATATTAAATGTCACTCCCTTTGAGGCTGAAGGGGGAAAGGAAAGCTGACATATTCAGCTGAGCCCATGCTGCGCCACACCTACTGCCTTCTGTTTACCAGGTGTGTACGGCCTGCTGCAGGACTGTAGGTGACTGCTGGCAACTGTTCAGCTGCTTTTGGGATGTTGGACCTGAGAAAATGTGTGATTAATCTGAAAATCTTGGTACACTCCCACCCACCACCCACCAGCTAATGTTAATAGTTTTGCCTGTAATATTTATGGGAATGAGTTGGGAAGAAAATTAGGAGAGTAGGGTTGGAAGGTGAGTGGGTTGGAAAGCTACAAACCAATGGAGGGGGTTGTGCATGGAAGGAGTTTGGTATAGAGGGGTGTGGAGGGAAAGGGAGAGGGTGTTTCCTTGAATGAGAGCCGTGGGAGTGGTTGGGTATTTGGGCTGAATGGCAATATTAAACAGGGAAAAGACTCCCCCCCCCCCCAATATAAGAGGCAGGGTGTGGAAGTGGGTGGAACAGGAACGGGGTTTAGGGAGTTAGAGTCTGTGTTTTATTCATATTTGTTTAATCCATTATTTCTATCATTGTGAGCCACCTGAACCTGCTGGATAAAGGTGGGATATGAACAGGGACCTATATTCACTGCATTTTTCCCATTGCTGCCAATGGGGAAAACACTGTGAACATGTGTCTGTGGATATCAGCTGAAAATAATAATAATAGTGTGAATCTTTCATCAGCTCAGGAGCGGATGTATTCTGAAAGCTAATATAACTTGTCTAAGCCTCCACTGGGCTTCAGCCTAAAGCCTAAATGCTTGGTAGGAACGTGTGAATGTGTTTTGGAAGTTTGGGGTTCAGCCTGAACTCGGGGTGTTTGGCCCATTTGTGAACACCCCATATCTGAACCAACCCCTGACCGAATCGAGTTCGGGTTCTGAACTCGGTTTGGGGGGGGAACCCGGTTTTCCCTCCCCCCTCCAGGCTTCACAGGTGGCAGGGGTGCCGGGGAGTACCTCCCCCCCACCCTGCCCAGCCTGGGATTTTTTATAAAAAAATTTAGCCACCTCCCACCCTCCCGGGATCGCCTGCGGTGCCGGGGCTCTGGCCCCAGGTCTGGCAGTGGCCATGGCAGCGGCAGCAGGTCTGGTGCAGGCAGTGCTCCAGAGTGCTTCAGGCTGCTACTAGGCCTTCTGGTTTGACCCGGAAGGTCTAGTAGCGGCCTGAAATGCTCCAAGCGCCACCTGCGCCGGACCCACTGCTGGTCGCCTGCCACTGGACTTGGGGCCGGAGCCTCGGCACCACCAGGTAGGGCTGCGGGCAATCCCGGGGGGTGGTTAAAAAAAAGACACCAACATCCTGGGCAGGGTGGAGGAGGAGGTACTCCCTGGAGCCCCTTCCACCCATGCAGTCTGGAGGGGGGAGGGAAAACCGGGTCCCCCCCCAAACGGGTTCAGCACCCCCAAATGAACCGAACGGTTTCAGGTTCAGCTGAACACCGAACAGACCGAACACCAAACCGCTCGGTGTTCGTCCATTCCTAAGGCTTGGTTCTTCCCTCCAAAATGTGGGTGTAGCAGCAATATCTTGCCTATAGAATCCACTAATGGGCTAGACTTTGGAGGAAGCTCCATGTATTGGGGATTGACGACAGTTTGTTGTCACTGCTAATCCAATTACATTCCAACAACCATGCAAGAGTAAAAGCGGGCCCTAATCACCAGCTGAGTAGAGCTATCCCCATAAGAAGGGGGGTTAGGCAGGGGTGTGTACTGGCCCTCCTACTGTTTAATATCTATCTTGCAGACTTGGTTAGGTGGCTGGGAGAGGAGAACATTGATGCTCCTAAGATAGGCACGTACCAGCTTAGTGTACTACAACTTGTGAACGATTTGGTCCTTATTTCACAGACACCAAAAGGGCTGAAACATTTGATCCATAGGTTGGGCGAGTATTGTGTTGAAAATGGTCTCACACCTAACCCCCGCAAGTCTAAAATCATGATCATGGGTAGTTGTAGACCACCGATCAGGTGGGAAATCGATCAGCAACCACTCGAGGTGGTTCAGTCCTATACTTATCTAGGGGTAACCTTTTCTTCTAGGGGGACCTGGGCCAAACACATCCAGGGGAGAGCTATTAGAGCAGCTCAGTTGGCTGGTGCCATTAGCAAGGCATCTAGAATGTCTCGGAGAGTTCCAGTGTCAGCGTTTCTGGGTGTGTATAGATCTAAGGTTCCACCTTCGGCAGTGTTCGGGTTGGATGTCATTCCTCAACCAATGATTGACCCCCTTGAGAGGGTTCAGAACAAGTACTTGCGACGAATTCTCCAAGTGGGGAAAGATGTGCCAGATTCTGTTTTGATAGCAGAGACTGGCATATTTTCTATTAACTTATATGCCAGACTTCCGGTGTTTCGCTATTGGCTTAGACTGCTTGCCTTACACGAGTCTTCCTTACCGTGGCAATGTTTGCAGGAAGCACTTGTATATATGGGCCCAAGGATTTACCCCTGGCTCAGGTATCTGAGTCACTTGACCCAGAATTATGGGGGTTTTTTCAACTATTTTGCCGGTAGGCCATTAGCTGGTATGAAAAAGGAAATACAGGCCAGGCTAAAGGACATGGAGCGACAGGAGGATATGGCAGCCATGGAGGGTTGGAGAGTGGCTCCCTGGCTTAAGCTAGTGAAGCTAAATTGGGGGATGGAACCCTATTTGGATAGTCTAAAAAATCGCGGCCTGCAGAGAAGCTATACGCTTCTACACTTCCAACAGGTCCAGACCGCTGTGGTGGAAGGCAGGTACCAAGGGGTTATTTAATCTAGTCACTTGTGTTCCCGGGGAGGGATTGAAACAGTTGAGCACTTCCTGCTAATCTGTGATTATTATAAGGACTTAAGGGCAGTTTGGCTCCAATCATTGATGGGCGGGGCAGGATACCCCGAACCAGGGCAGGGGTTTAAAAGTCTCCTTTCTCAAATAAGATCGGAAGATGTGATGGCCATAGCCACATCTGTATGGTTGACTTCAAAAAAGCGGAGGGAGGCCAAAGCCGGGATATCGGGTTAATCCTGAAGTTGATACGGGACCCTAAATTCATCAATTGAGTATGGTTATCTCTCGATTTTTGTGTACTGTGTACCGTATAGATCTTTGTGTACATTGTGTATTATGATCAAATTATCTTAAATGGAGGTTATCGAGTGCTGATGCCTCATAAAACAACAACAAAACTAACCCAAGGAGCTTGTACTAGGATAGGTAGGATTGGGCTAAAGCATATAAGTTTCTGACCCCATGGGAGAATTAATTGGGAAAGAGTTTGCTTCCACTTTTCCCAAGGGTTGGTATTTGGAGAGGAGGGATGATGGTGGTTATACAAGTAATTGGGTTAGTTGTAGTAGTATGTGTTGCTGGAAAGCATGTATGTTTTATCTTATTTTGGTACCTTGGTATTGAATTTTTTGAATACTGAATACTGGTTTTATACACCTTATTGTTTGTGGTAAAAACTTAGGCCATGGCGAAAGCCGTGCCGTAAATAAATAAATCAATAATCCACTAATGCAGGTGTGTGTGCAAAGCCTTTTCCCCCAAAATATATTTGAGGCAGGGCATACAAGTCAGTGGGCAAAATAAGTCAAGCTGCCCCCCAATTAAGTGTTGGGTCCCAGCCTGTCAAGTTCTCTCCTGGGTTGCATCGTTTCAGCATGCAAACAACAGATGAGGGATGCCTCCTTCAGCTAAATATTTCAGGATATATGTTGGATAAGGCCATTTTCTTCAAAGCTCAAGAAACAAACTTGAGCAAGTGCAGAATGATATCCTCATTTCATTTCATAGTGTACATTAGTCAGTCTTCCCTGTGGAGAAGGAAATCTACATAGAAGACCTTTCAGGTGTTTAAAAGTAGAAGCTCATTAAAGAAAATATTTAAATTATATCATGTCGGGCTTCTGAGAATCCAGCCTGTTCTGTCACAGATAAAGTTCATGTGCCGTGAAATGCTCTGCAGTGCTGCCTACCCATATAGCTTCATCTTGAATTTATCAACCATGACTGCGGTTCAAGCAATGCCCTGACATTTACCTGGAGCTTCCTGATGGGTACACAGACGTGGAGAGCACTACTGTCGCAAGAGCCAGAGCAGTCTCTTCACCATTAGGATGGAACTGAGACCTTATCAAGCGACTAGCCCATTTATTACAGAGGTAATCATCACAAGCCACAAAGCACTTACTCCTCTGGCTTCAATGGGATGACTACACTGTAAGTGATGTCTAGATCACAGCCTCTGTTATAGAGCTCAGTATCCTGTAAGTGAGAATCTAGTTTATCATCAGTATTATTAGCTTATTGCATTTTTTGCAGTGCTACCTAGTAACTCTAGTCATGAGTCAGGATCCAGTTATTTAATTGTTTCGTTTGGAGCTGAAATGACTTTGCCATTTTAAATTTGCCAAATAGCATTTGGGTTTTCAGACACGGGCATCCATTTGCAAACTTGCAGCTATTGTGAAATTTGTCATTTCGATATTCCTCAGTTCATTATTCATAATCTAGAGCTGAAACAAGTATCTGTAGTGAATACAGTTTCCAGCACATTCATCCACTTCAATTAGGATTGATTCAGCAAAGCTGATATTCCAGCCTGCTTCATCAGACATCTGCTTCAAATAGTTCAGTCCAGTTATTTCAGCCATTTGGATATTTTAGTCACTTAATCTTTGTGCTATTGCACATGCATAATAGCCAAAACAAAGTAACCAAATGGTGAGATGACTTAAATAACCGGTCTCCAAACTGAGTAAGTGGAGATGCAAATATTTCTTTTGTTTGTGGATATCATTCACATAGTTATCTGATAATGCAAATAATTATTATTATTATTATTATTAACAAACATTTATATAGCGCCAGCAGTGTACATGGCACTTTACAAAGTAATAAAATAGACACGGTCCCTGCCCCTAGGGCTTACAATCTGAGCGACAGGAGCTGGGGGAGAGACATAGGAAGGGGAACAGAGGGAGAGACAAGGGGTCTAACATTCATGAAGATGCGAGGTCTCAAGTGCACGTACTTGGCTTGGTTACGATGAGAATGACAGCAGGCAGGTCCATGTGGCAAGGATAAGGGTAAACAGATCGTAGGTATAGGAATAGTGGCTCAGCAGGATAAAGAGTCAGACAGAGCAGAGCGAAAGAGGTGAGTTTTAAGGAGAGATTTGAAGGTATGAAGGGAGGGGGCAAGGCGGATGTGGACAGGGAGGGAGTTCCAGGCATGGGGGGCAGCAAGTGAGAAGGGACGAAGGCGCTTAGGGGAGCAGGGAAGGCGTGGAAGGGTGAGAGAAGGGACAGAGGAGGAGCGAAGTGCACGGGCTGGAGTATGGAGGGCGATAAGTGCAGAGAGGTAGGGGGGAGCAAGGTTGTGAAGAGCTTTATAGGTGAAGACTAGGAGCTTGTGCAGGATTCGTTCAGGAAGGGGAAGCCAGTGAAGCGAAGAGAGGAGGGGCTGCACATGGTCGAAGCGACTGGCGAGGTAGATGACCCTGGCAGCAGAGTTTTGGACAGAGATGAGGGGAGAAAGGTGAGACCGGGGAAGGCCAGTGAGAAGGAGGTTACAGTAATCGAGGCGAGAGATGACCAGAGCATGAACAAGAGTTTTGGCAGACGAGACAGAGAGAAAAGGGCGAATCTTAGCAATGTTATGGAGGGAGAAGCGACAGGATTTAGCAACAGAGTCAATGTAGGGTTTAAAAGAAAGGGCTGAGTCAAAGATGAAGCCTAGGCTACGGGCTTGGGGGACAGGCAGGATGGTGACTCCATCAATAGTTATTGACAGTGAGGAAGGAGAGGAAGGATGAGGGGGGAAGATAAGGAGTTCAGTTTTAGCCATGTTGAGTTTGAGTTGACGTTGAGACATCCAGGTAGAGATGTCAGAGAGACAGTTGATGAGACGAGCTTGAACAGAGGGAGAGAGAGAGGGAGTAGAGAGATAGAGTTGAGTGTCATCAGCATAGAGGTGGTATTGGAAGCCATGGGAGGCAATGAGTTTGCCTAAGGATGAGGTATAGATCGAGAAGAGGAGAGGGCCAAGAACAGAGCCTTGAGGAACACCAACTGAGAGGGGGAAGGAGGAGGAGGCGGAGTTGGAGAGAGACACATTAAAGGAGCGGTCAGAGAGGTAGGAGGAGAACCAGTTATGGACAGAGCCACAAAAGCCAAGGGAGTGAAGGGAATCCAGCAAGAGTGAGTGGTCAACAGTATCGAAGGCAGCAGAGAGATCAAGGAGGACAAGAATGGAATAGAGACGTTTAGATTTAGCCACCAGAAGATCATTGGTGATCTTAGCGAGAGCAGTTTCAGTAGAATGAAGGGGGCGGAAGCCAGATTGGAGGGGGTCAAGGGAGGAGTTGGAGGATAGGAAGTCAAGGCAGCGGGAGTAGACAACACGTTCAAGCAGCTTGGAAGCAAAAGGAAGGAGTGAGACAGGACGATAGCTAGAAGGGTCAGAGGGGTCAAGAGTGGACTTTTTGAGAATAGGAGAGACTGTGGCATGTTTGAAGGCAGAAGGGAAAGAGCCAGTAGAGAGGGAGAGGTTGATGATGTGCAGGAAGGAAGGGGCGACAGTGGGAGTAATGGAGGTGAGGAGGCGGGAAGGAATGGGATCAAGGGGGCAAGTGGAAGGGTTGGAGGAGGAGAGCAGAGAGGAGATTTCCTTAAGGGAGGCAGGGGAGAAGGAGGACATGAGAGAAGGAGGGGGAGGAGGGAGAGGGGTGGGAGTGGGAAGAGAGGAGTGGGAAGCGATGTCGAGGCGGATCTTGTCTATCTTGGAGGTGAAGAAGGAGGCAAGATCCTGAGCAGAAAGGGAAGAAGGAGGGGGAGGACAGGGAGGCTTGAGGAGGGAGTCAAAGGTAGAGAACAGGCGGCGAGGGTCCCGAGAACAGGACTCAATGCGGGAGGCATAGTAGTGTTGTCTAGCAAGGGAGATAGCAGAAGTAAGGGTGGAGAGACAGAATTTGAAGTGAAAGACAGAATTTGAAGTGAAATAATATCTGCAGATACAAAATCAACTCTGAAGTTAGGAACAGAGCTGAAAAACAATTTGTTCACTTTAGGAGACCATTCTGCAACTTTCGGTTGCTGAGAAAAACAGACCAGGATATAAAAACCACTTCCTCCAAAGCAGTCCCATTGAAGTCCTCAGTCTTAAGTAAGTGGCTTGTGGATCGCAGCCATATGCTCTAAAAATAGGGAGAGATTCCTCAACACTTCTCTTCAAAAGTTCCTGTACCAGTTTGCTTTGAACTGCTTTAGTCAAGTTAAACAAGTATCTATTTATTTATTTCAATATTTTTACCCCCCACCTCTCCAACATCAAGTAGCTCAAGGCAGCTTAAAAATATAACATTTTAAAACAGCAACGTACAAAATATTACAAAACAGATAAATAATCAAATAAAATATCAACCAAATAGGGCGCCATTACTACTGAGCTGCTCGCCCCTCCCAACACAGGCCCAGTTCAAGAGTTCAACCCTGTTTAGGGCTCAGAGATGTCTGCTCCCTCCTCCCCTCTCCATATTTTCCTCCAAAACCCAACTTCCACGGCACTAATAATAATGACAACGATAATGATATTGTATCGGTATTCTCGGGGGTTTTTTTGTTATCGTTATTCTTGGTCATCGTTTTTGTTATTGCAACAACGAAAATGACCATTTTTGTTATCGTTATTGTAACAACAAAAACTACATGCAGACCCCTACTGTATCCCATACCATCTCACGACCTCGTCCAGCAGCTGCATGTACATGTTGAACAGGACAGGGGACAGAATGGAACGACAAAGTATTTAAGCATGGACTCACCTTGCACCGCCCGGCTGCTGTGAGAGTTGTCATCCCTCCTGCTGAGCCTGCCATGCTGCATCAGCTGCCACTCTGGATCCCCCATTGTCCACCTGCGGGGAAACAACAGAGCCGGGGGTTGAGAAAAGCGAGGGAGCCAGCGCACCTGGGTTGGGTACCCTGGTCTCACACACACACACACACACACACACACACACACACACACACACACACACACACACACACACACACACACACACACACACACAACCCAGAAGCTGCCCAGAGGGGCACAAAAAGGAGCCTCCGGGGGTTTAGCATCTGGACTCACCTTGCACTGCCTGGCTGCTGTGAGAGTTGTCATCCCCACCGCGGAGTCCGCTGTGCTGCTCTGGATCCCCCGTTGTCCACCTATGGGGAAAGAACAGAGCTGGGGGTTGGGAGAAGCCAGGGAGCCAGCACACCTGAGCTTGGTACCCTGATCTGACCCCCCCCCGACCCAGAAGCTGCCCGAGGGGGCACAAAAAGGAGCCGCCAGCAGCTCCGGCACAGGCCGCGGCCAAAGGGTGTGGCCCTTAGAGATCCTTTGGGGAGGACGCTGGTTGGGTGAGTCAATTGTTATTTTAATAGGGAATGGAAGGGGTTTTGAGGAAGGGAGGGTAAAATGATGAGGGTCTTTGTAGATGGCAGGGGTGATGGGATGTATTGGGGGAGGGGGGCTATCCCTTGGTATTAACCCCTGGTGGCAGCAGGAGGTGAGGCCAGGGGAGGGAGTAGGTGGGTGTGGGGGTTGGGTTTGTTATTCAAGGGCGAGGGGAGTGGGTTGGGGGGTGAGTAGTGAGAGGATGGGGG
>QEPC01012358.1:120328-135639 GCA_003113815.1 Sphenodon punctatus
TGAGTCAGATGACTTCCCCCTCCCTGCTACATTTGGCCTTCCAGTGACCTGACAAAGTGACAGTTCCCCCTCCCTGCTTGGCCTTCCAGTGACCTGACAGAGTGACAGTTCCCCCTCCCTGCTTGGCCTTCCAGTGACCTGACAGAGTGACAGTAGACCACGTTCGTTTTAGCCACCCGAACGCGATCCGAACTGACCAAAGTGTTTGGCCATTTCGCCATTCGGTTCGGTATGTTCGGGTTCGGTCGTCCAAACAGGACGAGTTCGGGCCAAACACCGAACTTCCGAACCACGTTCGCCCATCCCTATCTGCCAGCTGTATCTGGTGCGGAGGCTGCGCCCATACATCTCCAGATCTAACCTGGCTACTCTGATTCATGCCTTCATCACCTCGAGGCTGGACTACTGTAACGCGCTCTACACGGGGCTTCCCTTGACGCTGGCCCGGAGGTTGCAGCTAGTGCAGAATGCAGCGACCCGTCTCCAAACAGGGATGGGTCAATGAGAGCACATTACATATGTGCTCTGTGCGCTGCACTGGCTGCCTATAATGTACCGAGCCAGATTCAAGATGTTGACTTTGATCTATAAAGCCCTGTATGGTCTTGGTGCCAGATATCTCAGGAACCGCCTCGCCTTCCGTGTCTCAGGACAGCCCCTTCATTCCACCGGGAGCGCCTTCCTGGAGGTCCCCCGCGTGAAGTGGGGGGCCACAATGGAGAGGGCGTTCTCGGTGGTAGGGCCGTGGCTGTGGAACTCCCTGCCAGAGGAAGCCCGCCTGGCCCCAAGTCTACTGGCCTTTCGACAGGCATGTAAGACGTGGCTGTTCTCCTAGGCCTTTGCTGTGGCTGCCTCTTGCAGGCAGAAGCTCATAGGGCCCTTATGGAACAAGTTGAAGGGATTGACTCTAAACTCCATGTCCTCCAGCAGCAGATGAGCAGGATCTGGGACTGCGTTAATGAACTGAGAGGGAACAAGATTGCCACGGACCATCAGAGAGTGGATCGGACACCCCAGACAACTCCCTTGTATGGTTTAGCCTGTCCCAGGGTTTTATCCTTGACAAGCAAGGAGGACTGGGCTATTACTCCAGTAACTGATGTGTTGACTATTACAGTTTACCTGCTGCCATCTGGAGTACTTCCTCCCTGGGACTCAAAATTGTGGATCGCACACCATGTTTCCATTATTTTGGGTTGCTCCTTTTTGCCATCCTATATAGTCTGCTTTCACTATTTGCCAGCTAGGGATAGTGCCTTGCGCTTAGTTATTTATTTTTGTTCACCTGCCACAGCAGAGTGGCTATTGTCTAATGCTTACCATCTTAGTCTGAGGGGGATTTATGTGGCAAACCTTTATGCCAAGAAGGGAAATGTGTCACTCATGCCCCAAGTTTTGCCCACTATCCCAGTTCCCTAGGTAGGAAATTCCAACTCCCCCCAGTTATCCAGGAGGAAGGTAGGTATCATACTGGATACCTCGAATGTTTGCGGGATTAAAAATTTGGCTCAAAGTGAAGCCCCTCCCGTTTTTATTCCAGTTTCAGCTTGTGGGTCCACTTCTATTGTGGCCTCGGCTCTAACTAAGCCGGACCATTGCCATTCCAGTGCTTCTGCTCTAGTTAGTCCTGGGAGGCCTCCTCTTGAGGTGGCAGCTTCCCAGATTCCGCCAAGGACCCATGTTGCTAGTCCACTTTTAGGCCAAGTTCCCAGAGCCTATTCACCCCCTAATGTTTTCCTACGTGTAAGGCTGCTGCCCCAGACCCAATGCCCGATTGTCCTGAGTCCCAGCTTGGCCAACCATGGTGCAGTTAAGAATAAGTTGGGCTTTCCTCTTAGAGGGGCCTCGATCTTTGAAGAGCTTTTGGCTGTTGACCCCATGTGTAGGTCTTCTGTTTGTGGGTCTATGGGTAAATCCTAGTTGTCTGCATTTGGCAGACTAAAGTTTACTCCTAGGGTGTATTTTAGGTGAACATATTATAGATCTTCTTTTTAGGGCCCAAGATGGGTGATATCCAAGGGTTTTATGAACTTGTATTTATGTATTGTATTTATGTTGTTTGTTTGAGCAATGGCCTATGGCTACGCTGCAATAAATTCAATTCAATTCAATTCCTAGGCCTTTGTGGGGGAGGGGGGTTAATGAGGGTTTTAAACTACTGAATGTTGAATATTGTACATTTTATTCTGGTTTTAAGTATTGTTTTATTTTTGTATGGAAGCCGCCCCAAGATGCCATAGGCATAAGGGGGCGGCATATAAATACAACAAATAAATAAATAAATAAATAAAATGGACCCGGCAGTTTCCACGGCCCACAGTCTTCCCATGCAGTGCCCCCCTACCCCAACCCTACCGCACTGCTAGCAAAGCCTCCACATCTGGTGGCCTGCCATTACACGCTCAGGTGTGAGTTGAAGCAGATCTGTGGGTGCGGTCCTTGTAAAGGCACCCAAACTGGGGAGGCTACCAAACTGGGGAGGCTACAACACCATGTGTAGCCTTACCCCACTCTGGGCAGCCAGACCACCACTCTGGGCAGCCAGACCACACAATGTGGCTGCGACCTGCCAGATGTGTCCCCCCTCCACTCCAAGGATGCATCACAGAGCAGCCTGGGGTAAGGCTGCCCAAGGGAAGACCAATCTGTGTGACTAGGCCATATTTGACCCACCACATGGGAAGCACCACTGCAAGGTCTTGAGCAGCAGGTGACATTGCCCATGGCCACATCATGGCCAGGATCTCAGTCAGGCTAGGAGAGGATGGTAGGAGAGGGCCAGGCACCTGCTCATGTGGCCAGCACCACAGCCCACTACATTCGTGGCAGCAGCTCCAGCACTGGTTGGCCCACCCAGTTTCCCTGCAGTTGTCTGCCTCACTCACCATAGTGGCCCCATAGAGTTTCAGTGGTGATTGCCTGCCACAAGGCCATGCAGGGATCAGGCCACTACAGCTCGTCTGGTTGCACCCAATGAGAGCTGGGCCATCAACTTCAGCAGCTGGAGGATTTGTCCATTAAGTCCTGTTGTTAATAAGGCAAACTTTTCCGTTGTTTCTCTTAGCAGAAAGACACAACCCAGGTCTTCTCTGAGGGGACTTTCTGAAGTCCCATCAACACAGCATCTCCTTGCTCAAAACCTTTTTTTTTGCAAACACAAGACACCCTGTCCCTTGTTGGAAATACATTCCTTTGGTTGCATCCCCCCTAAGCACCTCATCCTGTTTGTTTGCTAGAAACACCAGGAGAAGACAGACAGATCAGGGAACCCTTCCCCCATCCTATCTGTCCTACTCCTGTCAGGACCTCATTGGTCAATCTCCTCCCCCAGGAGATTTCTCATCTCTTTGTGTCTCAGAGAGCTTCCTTCCTCCCTCTTGAACACACCTAGTCTTAGGACTTAGCATAGATGTAGGCCTTTCCTATCCTACATGTTTTTCCTAATAAAGCTACTTAAGCTTAAGTATGCTTCCTGCCTGCTTATTGATGATTAGCTACTCACACTCCTCTGTAAACTCTGCATTGGGCAAATGGATGCAATGATCTCACAGTCCTTGCATTTCCAACAGGGTTATGGGCCCAGACACCCAAAAGGCAGCGCAGAGTGAGTAAAATTGAGTGCTAGCATTAATCTTAAAGGCAGAAAAGAAAAGAAAGATTTTAGTCTCTGTGACCATGGATTCTATGCTGAAGGTCTCCATTCCAGAGAGGCTCACTGGAGCAACAAACTATGAAGCTTGGAGTCATAATGCAAGGATGGCACTGGGAGGACAAGGCCTAAGGAAAATGCTGGAGTCCAACAGACCTACAGATGCAGGGGCAGCACAAGAACTCTGGGATGAGAAAAATGACAAAGCTATGGCAATCATCTCAATGTCGGTGAGTCAGCGTTTACATGTGCACATACGTGACAAGTTAACTGCAAAAGATATGTGGGAAATTTTAGAGAGACTGTATCAAGGGAAGTCAAATATATCAAAGATACAAATGCTTAAAAGACTTTGTAATATGAGAATGGATGAGAGTGAAGATTTCTCAGCTCATGTTAATGGCCTGCTTGAACTAGTCAGGAGACTGGAAAATCAAAAGCTGAATTTACCAGATGAATTGATAGTGGCATTTCTGCTGAACTCTTTACCACCAACTTTTCAAACAGTATGTCAGATAATAGAAATGCAGGATAACCAATCTTTGGAAGTCGTTATTCAGAAACTTGAGGAATTTAATATGGCTCAAACTAATGAACAGCCAAACATCCCTTCAGAGTTTGCTTGCAAGGCAGCTGGAAATAAAGAGGTTTTTGCAAAATCTGCAAGAGTTAAGCGTTGCTTCAATTGTGGGGAAATTACCCATCTTGCATATCAATGCAGGAAGCAAGATACTGCAGAGAAACCAGTTAAGCAAGTTCCCAGCTCCTCTGCAAAGAACAAAGGGAGCCATGATAGGGCTTTCAGCCTGGTTGAGGAAAAAGCATCTCAACTTAAAAATGTGGAAGGAATAGAATGTGAGACTGCTTCACATGATTTCTTTGTTGATTCTGGAGCAACTAAAAATCTTATAAAGGACAAAGACAGATTTATTGATCTGGATAGGACTTATAGAACTCCTATAAGATTGGCTAATGGAGAGAAAGTTTATTGTCAAGGAAGAGGCAGGGCTAAACTCATATGTCATCTGGGAAACGGTGAGGAAATGAAAGTTACCATTGAAGAAGCTCTATATGTCCCAGAATTGGATCATAATTTTATAAGTGTCAAGTATGCTGTACAGAAAGGTTTTGCAGTGCATTTTGAAGGGAAATATTGCAGAATTTCAAAGGAAAAGGAGCTTTTTATGCGAGGAATGCTGGATTCAAATGGCCTATTCAAGGTAGATTGCTTGCAACAGGATCAGTATGCAAATGCTGCAAAAGATTGCAGACATAAGAACTGTGAAAGCAAATGGCACAGAAGGATGGGCCATAGAAATGCAGATGTGTTGCATGCACTTCCAGACCTAGTTAAACATTTTAAAATGAACTCATGTGCAACTAAAGATGAGAGATGTGTTTGCTGTGTAAAAGGAAAGGGAACTAGGCCCTCCTTTCATCAGAGCAAGGAGGAAGCCACACAGCACCCCCTACAGCTCATTCATAGTGATATCTGTGGTCCTATGAAGACAAAAACAATTGCAGGAAACCAGTATGCATTGACTTTCATAGATGATTTTTCCAAGTTCACGTTCACTTACTTGATTAAAGAGAAAAGTCAGGTGCTGGAGAAATTTAAGGAATATGTTGCAAGAGCCAGCAATAAGTTTGGAAGATCACCTCAGATCCTAAGGTCAGATAATGGAGGTGAATATGTTTCAAAACAGATGAAAGAATTTTTGAAGCAAAAAGGAATTGAACACCAGACAACCATCCCGCATACACCAGAACAAAATGGAGTAGCAGAAAGAAAAAATCGCTCTCTCATAGAGATGGCGAGATGTATGCTTTTGGATGCGAATCTGCCAAACAAATACTGGGGGGAAGCAGTAATGACTGCCACATACCTGCAGAACAGGCTCCCAACCAAAGGTGCAAAAGCAACACCTTATGAACTATGGCATGGGAACAAGCCCAGTGTGGGGCACATTAGAGTGTTTGGCTCTAAAGCCTATGCTTATATCCCAAAGGCCAAAAGGACCAAACTTAACACCAGATGTGAAGAAGGGATACTTGTTGGCTATGCACAAGGATGCAAGGGATACAGAGTAATGGACACTGACACTGGAAATGTGAAGATAAGCAGTGTGGTCTATTTTGATGAAAATGAAAAGGGAAGCACTGATCAAATGCCAGACCTAATGAGGCCAAGTTCATCAAGACAGAAAAAGACTGCAGAACTGCAGATAAAAGAGGAAGCTGAAGTTTCATTTGATTTGACCATGTTCAATCAACCTGAACCAGAAGGGGGCACTGACACCAACACTGATGCTGATGCTGAAACTGAAGCAGAACCAGAACTGGAACCAGAAGATAACACTGATGCTGATACTGAAACTGAAGCCGAAGCAGAACCAGAACCAGAAGTGAGACGTTCTGAAAGACACAACAAAGGAGTGCCAGCAGCGAGATTCTCCTATGCGGCAAAAGTGGAGGAACCACAGGAGCCCTCAACATGGCAAGACATTCAAAAAATGCAAACCAGTGAGGCGCGCAAATGGAGAGATGCTGCCAAGGAAGAAATTGAGTCTCTTAATGAAAATAAAACATGGACACTCACAAAGCTACCTGAAAACAAAAAGGCCATTGGATGCAAATGGGTCTTCAAGACCAAGCATAATGCAGAAGGGGAAATCACGCGCCACAAAGCGAGATTAGTGGCCAAGGGATATTCCCAAAAATACGGCGAAGACTACGACGAAACCTTTGCTCCAGTAGTAAGGCACACCACAATAAGAACACTCCTCAGCATAGCAGCTGCAAGAAAAATGGAAGTGCAGCACTTAGACGTGAAGACTGCATTCCTACATGGTGATATCAAAGAGGATATCTACATGCAGCAGCCGCCGGGATTTAAAGAACCTGGGAAGGAGGAACTTGTGTGCAAACTTCAAAAGAGTATCTATGGTTTAAAGCAAGCAGCGAAAGCCTGGAACGAAAAATTGAATCAATTGCTCCTTAAGGAGGGGTTCATACAGGGAGAAGCTGACCCCTGCCTATACTCAAGGTTCAGAAATAAAAGGAGGACATACATTCTAACTTATGTGGATGATCTGATTGTATGCCATGAAAACAAACGAGATTGTGATGAAATCGTCAGGAATCTGAACAAAGAAATAGAGGTGAAAGACTTGGGAGGTATCACTTACTATCTTGGAATACAAATAGAACGAGAAAAAGATGGAAGTTTCCTTCTCAATCAAAAACAAAAGATAAAGGACATTTTAGAATGCCTAGGCATGACAGAGGCTAATGAAGTGGGGACACCTATGGAAACAAATTTCCTAAGCCAGGAAGGCAACGACGAGCCCCTACCACAGGACAACCAGTACAGAACTGCAATTGGCAAAATGTTGTATGTAGCCACCGTCACAAGGCCAGACATTGCCGCTGCTGTAGGAATACTAAGCAGAAAAGTAAGTGCACCAACCCAAAGGGACTGGATAGCAGTCAAGAGAATAGCACGGTACCTGAAGGGCACAATGCATTTAAACTTAAAACTACCAGCAAGCGAGAACCCCAGATTGATGGGCTATATGGATGCGGACTGGGCCGGAGACAAGACTGACTGCAAATCTGTGAGTGGAAATGTATTTCTGTATGGAGGCGGAGCAATCAGTTGGACTAGCCAGAAGCAGTCATTAATTGCCCTTTCATCCACAGAAGCAGAATTTATTTCAGCCACTCAAGCATGTCAAGAGGTAGTATGGCTACACAGACTACTAAAGGACTTTGGAATAGACGAACCAAAGCCAACTGAGATGTATGAGGACAATCAAAGCTGCATTCAGCTTACGAAAATGGAAAAGATAAAGCCAAGGTCGAAGCACATCAACACCAAGCGTCACTATGTGAGAGAAGCGCAAGAAAAAGGACTTGTTGAACTGATTTATTGTCCTACAGAGGAAATGATAGCTGATGTGCTGACCAAACCGCTACCCAGAGACAATTTCCAGAGGCTACGAGAAGCATTGGGAATTGTCAGCAGTGCACATAAATGATTCGGTGCACGGGACGATGAGAAGGGGTGTTGGAAATACATTCCTTTGGTTGCATCCCCCCTAAGCACCTCATCCTGTTTGTTTGCTAGAAACACCAGGAGTAGACAGACAGATCAGGGAACCCTTCCCCCATCCTATCTGTCCTACTCCTGTCAGGACCTGATTGGTCAATCTCCTCCCCCAGGAGATTTCTCATCTCTTTGTGTCTCAGAGAGCTTCCTTCCTCCCTCTTGAACACACCTAGTCTTAGGACTTAGCATAGATGTAGGCCTTTCCTATCCTACATGTATTTCCTAATAAAGCTACTTAAGCTTAAGTATGCTTCCTGCCTGCTTATTGATGATTAGCTACTCACACTCCTCTGTAAACTCTGCATTGGGCAAATGGATGCAATGATCTCACAGTCCTTGCATTTCCAACATCCCTTATGCCCCATTCCTGTCAATGAAGCCCAAGTGAAGCATTGGAAGCTCCTTTTCTGATGCTCAAAAGTTGGGGGGGGGGGAAGGGATTTGAGCATTCATTCATGTTCCCCCTGTTCTGAAAGTTTGGGGGAATGTACCCCTCCCCCCAGCCCCCCATCTATAATTGTTCCCCTGTTGTGGAGAGAGGAACAGCATGCTAACCTGTGTCGTTTCGCCCTGTTATTCATCAACAGAAACTGGTAGCACCTTTGCAAGTACCACTGAAGGTTCCCCTTAAAGCTGTAGCAATGTCTTGCTCTTCTGTAGAATGAAGGAAAGACTGAGAGGGGCCTGGCACATCGCTACACACATTTGCTACAGCAAGGCCTCTGATGCTCCCACTCATGATTAATGGTGGCATTTCAGAAAATAAGTTTATAGGATTTGATTTCTTTTAGTTTTTCCTTGATTTTTTATTTTATTTTATTTTTTTTAAGTCCTCCTTCCTCTTTCTTTCTTCCATGTGAGCACAGGTTACACATTTATATAAATTGCCCTGGTGATAACTGGGACTGAGTTCAAGATGGATTACTATAATTCTGTTCAGAAATTGCCAATTGTTACTCAAGAGTCTTGCGAAAAAGATATCATTAGAGGATTAGCCAGGGCTCTGCAGAGTCCTCCTGAATTGAGAGGCACTTTCTTTGTCTAGCTAGGTAGCAGTTGGAGAGCAGGAAAAGAACACACCACACAGGCCTGATGTTGTTTCAAATATGTTTTCTGGGTACCATAGTAGCCTGTTTCATCTGTCTCAGCATACTGTAAAGCAGAAAGTCTAGTTTAGCACACCGAAGTGATTAATACACTGAGTAAATCTACTCCGTTAATTTTTCTCATCGTTGATTCATTGAATGCTAAGAGCAGCATTCGTGTAAACATGACTTATTTTGGTATGTTTGGAACAGCAAGCAGTTGTTCTCTAGACAACATCCAGTAATAGCGCAGAGGGAGGCCTTCCTTCAACACCAGCATTAACAACCTTGCTAACCAAGGGTGGAATTCTTGAAAAGCATTTTGGCAAGTTACCACAAGTGTAAGCCACCCTCTAAGCACCACGTTGGATGCAAATTCAGACACTATGGGTAAACACACGCATGATGGTGGCAATGTGGGCTAGCACACGTGTTCAGCCCCGCCATCTCTGCCTCAGGGCAGGGTCTGCCATCATGATGGGGGGCAGGGAGCAGGGCAGGAGTGGGGCTAGCCACCCACACATTTGTTTAGCTCCCCGCCCTACTCAGGCATACAGGCAGTAGGCTGGCTCTCCAGTCACGGGCACATTAGTTCTGTGCTCTTCCCTAACTCAGGCCATGTCAACTACAGTTTCCGGCCCCAGGCTAGGCCGGGGCGGCCACCGCACTGCCCGCATGTCTGTTTTTACCCCATGTTAAACCATCATGCTATCCCTATAAAATAGTGTAAAACTTTAACAGAGAGTAAGACTGCAAGAGGTATTTGTTGGATTAGGCAGGTGCCATTGGAACTGCTAGACTGAGGCTTCATCTAGTCCTGCATTTTGTCTTTGACAGTGGCCAAAAGCTTCCAAGGAAAGGGTGAGCAATTCTGGCACTTTGGACACCCTGGACAAGATAATTTTTCATGATGGTGCCATCAGTGCTGGATTCAAGGAAGTTAGGAATGGTCACATGCACTCCCTCCTAAGACATGAATGTTTGACTGACACACAGTGACTCACCCACTAGAAAAAGAAAAATATTACTGTAATTAATTTTTGATGTTCAGTTAAATATAACATTCCCTTCAAGGGCTGGAGCTCTTACCATTGCCAGACCTACAGGCCCATATGTTTTTATTTTTAGCTTACTCACAGGCTCAATATGTTAGGGGGCTTCTTGAATGACTGCAGGGTCTGTGTAGGCAGGGGTGGTGGTGGTGGTTTCCATTTGAGTCTCTGTGGGCTGATATTTTAAAGCTGTGTTTCTCACACTGCTTTTTCAGGAGTCCCTGACAAAGTAGTTCAGATGATATATTCCCGTCCTACGTTTGCTCCCCCCTATAGTTTTGATTTTTACATGCATGAGGAAGGGCCTCGTGTGGCCCGAGCTTGCACACACTCACCAAAAGCAATTGGTTCAATAAAAGATACTATCTGAATTATTTTGTCTCCATCTGTTGAAAGTAAGATATTAATGGCCATTCCACTTCCTAAAGAAGCTGCCCTTGAAGCCTAACCCGTTAGGACCCCAGTCTTGAACCACCGCCCTTGGGGTCCTGAACAAAGTGTCTGGTGCCATCATGCTATCAAGGTGCTATGACCAGGGCCCAGGGCTAGTAATTATGGCTTTACACCACGCCAGTCAGGCCACATCCCTTCTCAACCCTACTCCATGCCCCCAGCTTCCTGCCTGGCTGCTGGTCTGTATATAAGGCTAGTCAGCAGCCAAAGGAAGCTGGGTAGATCAATTTATTTATTTATAGTTATATGACACCCTTTCCCGGAAGCTCAGAGTGGCTCACAAGTTGTAAAAACATTAAAATCAATACCAAAAAACTTTAAAAAAACCTCAACCCTCACACAACCCCCCAATAAAATCTCCCTATTCCCCAACCCCAGAACTAACACAATACCCTATCCCCAACCACCAAATGCCTTTTTAGACAGAAAGATCTTACACCGCCTCCAGAAGATGCCTAGGCCCAGGCTCAAACAAACCTCTCGGGGGAGAGAGTTCCATAACAATGGGGCAGCAACAGAAAATGCCTCCCTGCAAACTCTTGTTGTATGAACCAGGATAACAGACTGTACACACAGCGAGGTGCTCCCAGCCAATAGAGGTGTGCACCAGGAGTCCATGTCATTTTTGGATTTTTTTTTTGTTTTGTTATTTTAAATCTGTTGGTTTCATTTTCATAAATAACAAATTGTCTTCTTTTTTTTTTGCTTTCGTTTTCATTTTCCATTGGTTTCAATGAAAACCCCATTTTTGACTGTAACATTTTTGTTTTTCACTATATGTGACTGAAACCTGGTGTACTTATACATCCAATGGAAGGCATTATGTGTACCAAATTCCAAAATGAGTGGATAAAATAATCCAATTTTAGAAGCAGTTAAATTAATTTATTTTGCAAAAATCTTTATTATACATTCTTAGCTGTAACTTCTTTGCCTCACATTTAATGTATATTAAACTTGGCACGTTTATACCCCTTCCCATCTCTGCCAAATATCAGAAATATGTGATAAAGGGTCCCAATTTTATAAGCCTGCACAGCATATACAGAGAAGGAGCCTATGCCAGGGATTCTCTTACGTGTCACTGTGGTATAAGATCAGTTTGTGATGCCAATTGACCATGTTTCAGAGAGAGCCAAAAGAGATTCTCTTATGTCCTCTGTCACAGTGCTGCAGGATGTGTTTGTGATGATAATTGGCCAGCCTATATGTGTAAACTATGTCTCCTGATTGCTGGGATGCTATCCCCAAAGTCCCAGTTATGTTCCTTCTATGCCAGCCTGAGCCCCCCTCATACCCCCCCCATACCCACCTTGAAGCCACCACCCATTCGTCCTGTAAAGCGGCAAGCATGCAGTAATTGGCCAGTGAATGTGTCTGTCAGTCGTTTAGGTTACTCCACATCCTCCCTCCTACTGCCTGCCTCTGACTGGCACTGCATGTGCTGCTATTTATCTGAATAATGGTCTTCAAGGGGACAACTTCAATTGCTTATAAAATTGGGTCCCTTTATCAAATTGTCCTGCAGTTTGACAGAGATGACAGGGAAGGTATGTCATCCCTGCCAAATATCTTGTAAACAGTATATACAAATGTTACAGCTGGAAATGTATTTTCAAGTTAATGTCTTATACCATCAGGACCCTTCATCCAGTCTTTCTGAGAATTATTATTAGCAGGTGTGTTAAGCTTGTGGAGGGACATGATAGTCACAGGTTTTATGCACATTGGATGGAAGATAGAGAAGGTGCATCCATGGATGTGTATGAAGCTTTTCTTAAAATCACAATGTTCAATTGCTTCTAAAATCGGTTCCCTTTATTGAATCATTTCAGAACGTGGTATACATAATGCCCTCCATTGGGGGTACAATCCCCCCAAGTGTCATCACACTTGAATAAGAAACATAAAAGTTATAGCCAGAAATATGTTTTTCAGTGTTTTCCCTTTATTTCAAAAACAAAATGTTTTCATTTCTATTTTCATTATTATTTTTTGTCATTTTTGTTATTGCAATAATAATGAAAATGACAATTTTTGTTATCGTTATTGTAATAATGAAAATGACATGAACACCCCTACCAGCCAATCGCTGGGGCTGCAATGGGGCATGGAACATAAGTGTTGCCATACTGAGTCAGACCAATGCTCCATCAAGCCCAGCATCCTGTCCTCTGACAGTGGCCAATTTCAATCACATGGGAGAAGAACCAACAGTCACAATGGGCAATCCAGTCCCCGTTGTTCACTCCCACCTCCCGACAGTAAGAAGTTCATCCCCTAAGCTACTTGGTTAGTAGCCATTAATGAACCTACTCTAATTTATGTTTCTTTATTTAACAATTTTATACCTCGCCCCTTCTGCAGAGCAGCTCTGGGCAGCTTACAATTTAAAACAAAACTATAAAACATAAAACAACTGTCAGGGCATGGGGTCGTCGCGGTCCAGGGGGCATAGTGCCGTTCACCAGCCACGGGGCTTAAGGGCGAGGCCAGGAGCCCCTTTCCCCTGGGAGCAACGTGCCGCACCAACATTGCCAAAGCCGCGAGCACAGCTGATGCCACTCCCCTAATGCGTGCACCCGCAGGGACGCTGACAAAGCAACATGCAGGAGGCAGCGGGTTGCCAGGGCAACCCAGACGCTCTGAACGCCTGTGATGGCAGGTGCCCGCAGAAGGGCAGGGCTCCAGCCATAACAATCCGGCAGGAACTCAGTAAGCTGCCAATAATCAGGATTCCCTGAGAGATGGGCCTGCGGACTCACGGAAAAGGACGGAAAAGGAAAAGGACGCTACAGTGCTTGGGTACTAGGGTGTGCGTGCTTGTGTATGTGTGAGCAGGGTGCAGGGGGTAAGAAGGTGACAGATTCTGGGTGCATTTGAGTTCTGGTGGGTTGGCGGGTTTGTAGGAGACTGTGTGGATAGGGGTTCGGAGAGGCGTATCCTGGAGAGGGTTAATACGGGGAGCCGAGTCTGGGCTACGGGCAACATCAGGGGGGTAGTGGGTTGGATGCTACCTGTCCAGTTCTCTTCCCCTGGGGTGCCTCCCCTTGACCTACGCCCTTCCCGTACTGTGGTGATTGTGGTACTGGTGTTGGGGGGGGAGGGGAGAGTACTCTGGGGTTCCCCTCTGTGATTTCCTGCGCCCTATGATTATCTATGCCTGTCCCCTTTTAAGGGCATTAGGGCACCCCTAAGATCCTGAGGGACCGTTTACTTGCCGAAACTCACAGAGGGGAGCACACAGATGGGAAGAGAGGAGCAAGACCGGCCTAACCACAGGGCAGCTGGGGCGGCCACCCAGGGCCCTGCGCTTGGCGGTGGGGGGGCAAGGTACTTTGACTTGATTCTATTTTTAAAAAAATCCGGCCGTTCGGGTAGGGGGGGGGGAAGAGGGAGAGATAGAAGGGACACCTTTGTAGCACTAGCAGCAGGACCCCTCGGCCTCCTCCACAGGGTCCCACTCCCACCACCACCCCATCACAAATCAAGGCCAACCCCCACACCCAGTCTACCTATCCTCAGTTGGTCTTGGAGTCGTGCTCCTCCTCCTGGCGGGTGTGCCTCCAGCCAGGGTCCATCCATGTAACCTTCCTGGCCCCGCCTTCTCTCCCCCTCCAGAAAGTTGCATAAAAGCAACTTCCTGGAGGGAGAGAACCCAGGACTCCATCTTTGACTCACTCACAGCGTGCGGAGCAGGCGAGCAGCAGGTTGTTTCTGCTGCTTCTGGTTTGTTTCGGACTGGTGGAGAGTAAGCAGAGGAGCAACTCAGGTGGCGGAGCAGAGGACTCAGAGCAACGGAGCAGGTGGTGGCGATCCTGGGACTCATTGCGGTGTAGCAGAGGAGAGGCTGTGGGCTGGCAGAGGAGCAGGCAGCAGCGAACTCGGTGAGGAGTCAGAGAGGCAGTGGACCCGGCATGAGACAGAACTGGATGGAGCTGAGGTGGAGTGGCGTGGGATGACCCCGAGGTGAGGCGGCAGCGTGGGAGTCGGGAGCAGAAGTGGCGGAGGAGGAGCAGCGGATGGTGGCATTATGGCAGCGGGCAGCAACAGTCGGAGGAGGAAGAGGGACCCATTTATGGTAAAGTCTTCAGGCCTGGGGGGTTGAAGGGGTGGTGGTGAGGCCTGCCTGGGCTGGGTCTGGTGGCACGGCCAGCAAGGCCTAGCGGCAGTGGTGGAAGTAGGGGAACTGCGGGGTCTGGCAGTTGCAAGGCTTGCCCAGAGGTGGGGGGGCTGCAGGGCCCAGTGAGGCCTAGCTGGGTGATGGAAGGCCCCTGGGGCCTGGCCTCCTGGGGGGGAGGGGACCCTCATGGTGAGGCCTAGCGGTGGGTGGAAGGGGGCCCGGCAAGGCCTAGCCTCGTGGTAAGCCCAGACGAGGCCTAGCTGGGTGGTGGGAGGCCCGCTGGGGCCTGGCCTCATGGGTAAAACCTAGTGGGGGGCACAGGGCCTGGTATGGGGGAAGGGGGCCTCATGGGGGGCAGGGCCCAGCGAGACCTAGCCTTGCTGTGAGACCCAGGCAACTGTGAGGCCTAGCCAGGTGGTGGTGGGCCAACCAGGGCCTGACTTCATGGCAAGGCCTCACAGTGGGGGGGGGGCAGGGTCTGGCCTCATGGGGGAGGGAGACCTCACGGTGAGGCCTAGCGGTGGGTGGAAGGAGACCCGGTGATGCCTAGCCTCGCGGTCAGACATGGGTAAGGTCTAGCTGGGTGCTGGCCTTGTGAGGCCTAGTGGGGGGGTGGAGGCTGGGCTTGGCAAGTCCTGGTGTTGGGGGGGGACTGGCCTTGTGGTGGTGCTTGGGGGCCTCATGGTGAGGCATGACTTAGCATCATGGTGGGGTGGGGACCTCACGCCACGGCGAGGCACTGGGGGGCGGTGAAGCCTAGTCTCGCAGTGGGGGGGGCCTCATGGTGAGGCCTGGCCTCATGGTGGTGGTGGGCTTTGTGGTGAGGCCTCATGGGGCC
>QEPC01012358.1:145804-172271 GCA_003113815.1 Sphenodon punctatus
ACTGTATCTACTGGGTCTCCCTTGTCCACATGCTTATTTACACCCTCAAAGAATTCCAACAGATTAGTGAGGCATGACTTACCTTTGCTAAATCCATGTTGACTCTTCCCCATTAAGCCATGTTTATCAACATGGCCAGTGATTCTGTTCTTAATGATAGTTTCCACCATTTTTCCCAGCACAGATGTCAAGCTTATGAGTCTATAGTTTCCAGGATCACCTCTAGATCCCTTTTTAAAGGATAGGCAATCTTTCAGATACATGGGACCCAGACCATTTAGGGCTTTGAAAGTCAAAACCAGCACCTTGAATTGTGCTCAGAAAGCTTTAGGAAGCCAGTGCAGACTCCAGAGCACTGGTGTAATGTGCTCCCAAGTGCCCTGCCCCCAAAAGGTGGTGAACCGCTGCATTCTGCACTAGTTGCAGCTTCCCAACAGTCACCAAGGGCAGTCCCATGCACAGAGTGCATTGGAATAACCTAGCCTCAAGGTGATGAAAGCATGGATGATGGTTGGCCAAATCTGAATCAGAAAGAAAAGGTTACAGCCTCCTCACCAGATGGAGCTAGTGAAAAGTGCTCCTGGCCACTGCCGCAAGCTGGCAATCCAGGTGCAACAAGGGGTCTAGGAGCACTCCAAGGCTGCAAATCTCTTTGACCAGAGGGGGATGGACCCCCTCAATAACATGGGTCCAAATTTCCTCCAAGTCACAAGATCGGCCAACCATCATTACCTCAGTTTTGTCTGGATTCAGCTTTAATTGGTTCATCCTCATCCAGTCCCTGGCAGTAGCCAGGCACTGGGTGAGCACTGAGACTGCATTGGGGCAAGCAACTGAGACTGCAGGGCCTGGATCAGATAAAAAAAAGAGATGTAGAGCTACCTTTTAAATATTTCAGCATACTGATACTTTACCCCAAACTTCCTACTGATCTTGCCCAGTGGCCTCACATACACATTGAACAAGAGGGGAAACAGAATAAAACACTGTGGGATCCTGAGGGGACGACGAATAATCGCCCATCACCATTCTCTGGGACCTCCCCGACAGGAAGAAATGGAACCACTCAAGAGCAGTCCCATGCACCCCCATCAGGTCCCGCAGTTGTGTCAACACCACCTCACAATCAACTGTATCAAAGACCACTGAAAGATCCAAGAAGATCAACAGAGTAGAGTTCCCCTTGTCAATCTCAAAGCACAGGTCATTGACCAAGGCGACAAGCACAGTCTCCGTGCCATACCCAGGATGAAAGTCTGACTGAAATGGGTCCAGGGATCCAATGACATTGAGATGAGCCCAGAGCCAATGAACAACCACCCGTTCAATAACCTTCTCTAAAAAGGGAAGGTTAGAGGCAGGCCGTTAGCTGGCTGGGGAGACAGAGTCCAATGATGGCTTCTTAAAAGCAGGGGCCAGACAACTGCTGTTTTAAGGGCATCGGACAGCCTGATGACCCCAGCCAGCAACAGCCCCAACATCTCCCGGTTGGCTTTCACCATCCTGGACAGGCAAGGATCTAATTCACAACTGGTTGCCTACATTGCCCCAAGCATCTCCCCTGCAACAGTGGGTGATACCAACTGAAACTGATCCAAACAAACAGTACAAGATTGGGCTTCCATAACCCCAAACTCTGATTTTGCAGATGAAATGGCAGCACCCAAGTCATGGTGAATATGAGCAATTTAGTCTGCAAAGTAATTAATAAAAATGTCACCGTGGGCATTAGATTACTCCATTTCCAGCAGACTGGATTAACCAGGCCCCTCACCACCTGGAACAGCTCCACTGAACAAAACTTTGCAGATGCTAGGATAGCAGAGAAGAAAGATGTCTTTGTTGCCATCACAGCCATGGCATAGTCCTTTAAAAAAGAAGCTGCCACAATCAATCAGTCAGCTTCCATGCAAGTTAAGTCCCACCAGCGCTCTAACAGCCTACCCTCCCGCTTCAACCACTTCAGGTCTTCCATATGCCAAAGAGACCTGTGCTGATGCAGCCAGGGCCGGCCTTAGTATAAGCAGGGCCCAGGGTGGGGAACAAATGTGGGACCCCTTTCTTCTGCCTGTGGCAAAGCCACTAGTGAGCCTAGGGGTGCTCCCCAGCTCAGGGGGCACTCCCCGGCCCAGTCTGGGGGCGGCACGCTACCCAGGCCTGGGTTCGGGGATGGGCAGACGGGCACTCCCCTCTTCCCATTCCCAAGCCTGAGCGGCCATTGGAGCACTTACCTGATCCACCACCACCGCTGCCTCCGGCCTGGACCCCACGCCAGGCTTGGAGCTTCAGGCAGGGCAGGCAGCACAGCAGTAGATTAAATCTTCCACCACGCTGCCCACCACCACCAGAAGTTTCACTGCCCCTCCCCACTGCCTGCCACAGTCTTGGCCAGAGGAAATGAGGGAGAGAGAGGCAGAGGTCCCACTTCTCCCTCATTTCCCCTGGCCAAAACAGCCAGACAGCAGGAGGCGGCCAGCGGCATGAGGGAGAGGCGAGGCCTCTGCTTCTCCCTCACTTCCACCAGAAGTGGGGGAGAAGCAGGCAGAGGCCCCACCTCTCCCTCACTCCATGGGTGCCCTCCCCCCCCCGCCTGTCAGTCTCTTGACCAGGGGAAGTGAGGTGGAGGCGAGACCTCTGCCACTCTCTCCTTCATTTCCCCTGGCCAAGACGAACAGGCAGCGGGGGGAGGGGAGATGGAGTGTGGGAGAGGTGGGGGCTCTGCCTCTCCCTCAATCCTGCTGGCCCCCTCCGCTGCCCGTCAGTTGGAGTCGGTCAGCTCCTGGTCACTGTCAGGCTCGGAGCTGGGGACCCCAAGTGCAGGGGACCCCCAGGAGTGGGGTCCGGGGTGACTGCCCCCAGCTGCCCCATGGTAGGGTCGGCCCTGGCCGCAGCAGAGGAAACCGACATCTGGGTGCAACCGTGTCGATTGTAATGGTCAAGATGTCATTCCACAAGGCAACCAGGCTATCAACAGAGTAGCAATCCCCCCAGAGAATTCTGGAAACCAATTGAATCCATTAGCCTCTGAGGACAGACCAACTTATCTGGTCCACCAGCCCAATGAAGGCATATGAGGACCAGGAGCTTGGCTTTCAGAAGATAGTGATCTGGCCACAACAATGGTGTTACAACACCCCCAGTAATCGGAACATCCGTATCTAGGCTCATGCAAAACATCCGATTCAACACGTGCCCCACCTCATGTATCGGGCCAGATATTATCTAGGATAGGCCCATGGTTGCCATGGAGGCCGTGACCTCCTGTTCCACCCCTGGAATGCTAGCCTCAGTGTGTATATTGAAATTACACAAGACAATAAGTTTAGGTGATTTCAACACCATCTCAGAGACCAGCTCAGCTAGAGCAGTTAGGGAATCAACTGTGCAGCAGGGTAGCCAGTACACCTGAAGAATTCCCAATCTATCTCCAGCCAAATCCAACACAAAGTGGAAACCCTCTATAATCAGACAACAAGTTAGGCACCAGTTACCTCCAAAGGACCAAGCTGTCTTTACAGATCACAGCCACTCTACCCTCCCTAGCTTGAGCTGAGATTGATGCTGCACCGAGTACCCGGCTGGCACCATCTGAGAGAACACTGGCCCAGATGCCTCATCCAGCCAGGTCTCCATAATGCATACTAGGTCGACTGCCTCATCCTGAATCAAGGCATGAATGGCAGTTTTATTCACCACTGACCTTGCATTAAGCAGCAATAATGTCAAATCAGGGGCCTCACTGGTTTTAATTGCCAAGTATCCCAAGACAGGGGGGAGTGGGATAAGGGAACAGACACTGAGTGCCTCTCTCAGTAGTCACACTGGTCTAGCCTCCCCCCACCCCATACCTCCCCATGCCTGCAGTGACCCAAATATCCGCTCCCCTTTCCTTCTCCCACAAAGCCTCCCAGAACAAATCCATGACCGGGCAGCATCACCCCCAGCGCATCCCCAACCATGGAAACCAATCATGGGCAGCTATGGCAGCAGCAGGGACGGAGCTACAAAGATGGACTGATCTTCTATGGCCCATGTTGGCTTGCCTGAATGGCCCTTGGACTGGGATCATCCAGGAGACCAGTTTCAGGCCATCCACCTACCCAGGCCAGGACAGCAGTCGGCCCACATCTGACGGCCTGGAAACCAACATGATGGTGAGTCTCTGGCCCAGGTGGAACATTGTCACATTTATTGTCACCCAGTTCTGCACTGTAGCCACTGGCTCTAACTCTTTAGTATGGTAGAAGAGTTTCTTCCTTTGTAGTAAAGCTGAGACAAAGTTTACATGTCTGGCCTCTCACAAGGTACATCATTCACTAGCAAACAGTCTCTGGTGTTTTATCCCATTAGCAACAGCAAATCTGAAAATATGTGAAGTAGGTTTGCCTCTTGAAGGTTCCACTTTCAGTTACTTTAACAGATTGCACAGGCCTGGGTGACATTGACTATAAACACACAAATAAGAAAAGTAACTCTGCAAATGTGCTGTGCTAGACTGCTGTCAACAGCCTAATATCCTCATGCCTTTAGTACATTGTTGCTGAAAGACTATCAACAGAGGGAAAACAAATCACACGTGAATACACCTTATTTTTCATCGTTACAAGAGTTAGAGAAAATCCAGTCGTATCAGGGGAAAACAAGGGCACTAAGGAGAGATGAAAGGAGGAAAATGGCTTTGAAAATGAGAGGACACCACCACAGAATACATCTCTGTCTAAAAATAAATTTTTTGATAGGGTATTCGAAATCAGTGAGGTAGCACAGGTGGAGCCGACAGCAGATTTTTGTTTTTGCCCTCTGTGATGGTTTTGCAGTAAATCAAGAGATAACTCTGCAGGAATCCTTCAAAGGACCGGGAGCTACTGTCAACATCCTCCCTTGTGTACAAGGATATTTCTAAGCAAATGCCCATGAAGAGACATGGCTCGATTATTTATTCTGGCAAGCAAATAACTGGCAAACAGTAAAATGCCTTCTGTTTCCTCTTTTTTTTCCAAGTCACTTTCCCCTACATTCATAAACACAAGAATAACTCCAAAAAATATTTTTCATCTCAGTGCACCTCTGAGGTCTTTTAAATTTGTAAACAGAGGCCATTCTGTAATACATTGCTTCTCAAAGTAGAGATGCAGAATGTATTAGTGGTATAGGGAATAAGAAGGGATGCAGCTGCCACCCCCTTAGCTCACATGTCACTGACTTAGAGGGAATGTCCAAATGGAGAGTGGTCCCTCCCACTTCTGGAATGTAAAGTCTGAATGGCACCACAGCCACCCATCCAAATTTGTGTTTTAGATTTGGACAGGCCAGCACCATTTTGGAAGTAGCAACAGAGATGCAGGGAGTAAGTTAAGGAAGACAGGGGGAAAAGGAAGAGTGAGGTGGCAAGGGCAGGGTGGTAGGGATGTATGAATGCGGTTCGGATGTTTGGGGTTCGGCCTGAACACAGCCAGTTCACATGCCCAAACCGGATGCCCAAACCGGACGCCAAAACCCCCGAACAGTTCAGCCGTGTTCGGATGAGTTCGGGCAGGAAAAACCTGGCTGGCAGGCCCGGGGGGGGGGGGTGGCAGCTGAGGAGCAGACTTCCTGGACCCAGGAGTGGAGAGAGACTTGGACTAGCAGCCAGCCTGCCCAATCACCATACCTCTTTTCCTCAGACCACTGGCTTGGCAGCCTGCGATTGGCCATGGGCTAGGCTGCATGGAGCCAATAGGGCTTGTGGTAAGGCAGGCGCAGCAAGTAACAAAAGTAATTGCCCTCCCTGCCCTTCCATATCGTTCTGAGACAGCCACAGATCCTGTCAGCAGGCGTTTTCAGAACGCTCCCTCTTCAAGCAGTTTGTGTTTCTCCCAGTTCATTGCCCTCCTCCTCCTATTTCACCCATTTCCACACATTTACCTCCATAGTTTCATTTACTTAAATTAGATAGATTTAGGTGTTATATCCGGCATCAAGAAGCAGCCACTCCATTCCCAGGTCCCACCATCAGGGTTCTGGGGCCTACATTACAGGCAGGGAGAGCGGTCCATCCATGTCATCCAGAAGCTGCCACTCCAGCCCCAGGACCAACAATCAGGGCTCTGGGGGCATCATTCCACTCACAGGGAGCCATCATTCCATGGCATCAAGAAACAGCCAGCCACTCCAGGTTCCACTCTCAGTGTTCTGGGGCCTATGTTACAGGCAGGGAGGGCTGTCCATCAACATCATCCAGAAGCTGCCACTCCTGTCCCAGGGCCCACCATCAGAGTTCTGGGGCCATCATTCCGCTCATGAGGGGCTGTCATTCCACATCATCCAGAAGCTGCCACTCCTGTCCCAGGACCCACCATCAGGGTTCTGGGGCCATCATTCTGCTCATGGGGAGCCGTCATTCCACCACATCAAGCAGCAGCAACTCCAGCCCCAGGACCCACCATCAGGGTTCTGGGGCCTACGTTCCAGGCAGGGAGGGCTGTCGTTCCACTTCATCCAGAAGCTTTCCCAGGACCCACCATCAGGGTTCTGGGGCCTACATTCCAGATAGAGAGGGCTGTCCATCCACATCATCCAGAAGCTGCCACTCTAGTCCCAGGACCTACTGTCAGGGTTCTGGGGCTGTCATTCTGCTCACGAGGAGCTGTCATTCCACTGCATCAAGCAGCAGCCACCCCATCCCCAGGACCCACCATCAGGGTTCTGGGGCCATCATTCTGCTCATGAGGAGCTGTCATTCCACGTCATCCGGAAGCTGCCACTAGTCCCAGGACCCACCATCAGGGTTCTGGGACCATCATTCCATCACATCAAGAAACAGTCACTCCAGCCCCAGGACCTACCATCAGGATTCTGGGGCCTACATTACAGTCAGGGAGGGCTGTCCATCCACGTCATCCAGAAGCTGCCACTCCTGTCCCAGGACCCACCATCAGGGTTCTGGGGCCGTCATTCCGCTCACAGCAAACCGTCAGCCACTCCAGCACCAGGTGCCAAGCCCCAAGCCTTCTCGGCTTCTGCTGTGTCTCTGACAGCCTGCCATGCCCCCATGGGCCCCCCTGGAGCACCCCAAGCCTCTGCCGCAGCCAAATTTTTTGAATGTTCGGGGCGGGTCTGAACTCCGCGGGACCGAACCCACAAACCCAAACTAAGTTTTTAGTCTGAACGTCCGAACATCCGGTCTGTTCGCACATCCCTACAGAGTGACAAAGAGGAGATAGGGAGGGGGGGGGGCGAAGGTATAAGTATACGTATGCATGCATGATGAGGCAGGGAGGGGTATAAAGTATCCCAGGCTACAGGAAGGGAGTTCTACGTAAAAGGCTGAAAACCACTGCATTAACAGCACAATCTACCCTCTCTAATAATACTAGAACTAAGGAACTCTATGAAACTAGCTGGTAACAGATTTAAAACTAACAAAAGGAAGCACTTCTTCACTCAATGTACAATTAAATTGTGGAACTTGTTACCAGAAGATGATGTTAGGGCCAACAACATAACTGGGTTTAAGAAAGTATTGAATAAGCTCTTAGATGATAACTCCCTAAGTGGCTATTAGTCAAGTTAGCTGGGGGATATAACCTCCGACTATTTGAGACTGGAAGTAAATAGCAGGACACGGATCACTCCATTGTGACCTGTTGTGTATTGTGAAGCAACCAAAAGATGACACTGTTGGATACAGGGTGCTGGGCTTCATGGACCATTGGTCTAACTCATTATGGCACAACACGTCTTATGTTCTTATGATAGTTCATTGCTAAGTTTTTCTCAGAGAAGTTTTGTCTTTGAATCCATGATTCAATAGCCAGCAGGACTGCATAGTTGCCAGGTTATATTTCATCAGAGTCAGACATAATCCCAATGTGAAGTGGCGTGTATTTCCTGAATGGTTAGGTAGGCGATATCTCACTAATTAGTAATCTTCCACAAATCATAAGAGACATCCATTGTTACTCATCAGCATCACCTCAGCATGTTGCACGTGGCATTACCTCAAATTTCTGTATGGATCATTACTGGTATCAAATGGCATAAATGTGAAGTATCTCACCCTCCCTCCCATAGTGACCCTTCTGGAATAAAGCAACAGGTGTTGTACTGCTTCTGCTTTTTCACTGGCTTGAATAAGTTTCCTGTCACCATCTGGCATTCCACTGGGAGCAAATTCTTTCTCCATAAACAACCGCAGTGACTGTAGGCTGTAAATCATGTCTTGTTAAGGTCCAGGCTGTGAATGCCTTCATCCCACTCACAAGTTCACAACTAGTGCTGAACACTGAAAATAGCTGTTCCCAAATTGACAGGAAATCCCATCATGTTGTGAACATTTCCTAATGTTTGGTAGAATTTTCAAGTCTGGGACACGTTTCACAATTCTGTTGTTCTGGGGATTTGTAATTTTTGGTACTTTCGGTGACTTGTTGGTAGCTCTCGTGATTTGTCAGTATCTTTCATAGCTTGGTGTCCTCGCTTTCCTGGCCCCATGCCTTTCTTGTCTCCATGTGCTCTTCTCCCAATCAGAAGGGATGAGGGGTGAAAGGAGGAAGAGGCTGCGCCTGCTGTGTCTAGTCTGTATATACTGTGCCTGCCTCCTCCTCTTGCCAGCATATACTGAAAATACCAGAAAGTACCAAAAGTGCCTATCGAAGGGCATTCCTGAACAGGAATAAATGAATGTGGCGAAACTCAGTAAGTTTCCACAGTGACATCGCAGGGAGGTGGCACATAGACGGTTTTTATAAAAGCAACATTCACCATGAATCGTTGTTTCAGCTCTCCTCACAACAGCTGATTGGATAAACCCACTCCAGGGTCAGAGGATAGAAGCGCATGAAAGAAGATATAATATGGTTTTAGCTCTTTCTGTTGAGCTTTCTTCCCACCACCTCCCTTGTGACTCCTACTGGGAGACAGCAGATATTTTTAGATGATCCATAATACCAAATGGAAATCAAGACGACAAATTGTATGCTCCTATTTTACCCTTTGACAATACAGTAGAAATCCACTCATCTGGATAGTCTACTTTTTGTTCAGATTAAAGGGGAGTCCAGATAAAAGGAGGGTTCTGGTGGAATAGTAATACAGTGTGGTTGAGAGTTGTGAGGGACACAAAACACGTCCAGAATAAGTACAGATTAGAGAAGTTCAGGCAAGGCAGTTTCTGTTGTACTGATAAAAAGTGGCATTAAAATAAACTGAAAGGCAACCTATCTAAAATTGATCAAAAGAGGTTCCTTTCATATAATGCATAATTAACACATGGAGCCCATTCTCACATTCTGTCATTGAGGTGGATAACATTGCAGGATGCTATTTTTAAAAACAGCCATTTACATGGATAATGGGAACAAGAGAATTGGTCACCTACCTCGGTGAATTGTTTTCTTCCTCTGCTACGCAGACAGTCCTCCAGCTGGATAGCTCTTCCTTTTGACAAGCAGGAGGCAGAAGAATCAGAAGACCTTTGTGCACGCGCCCTCTGTGCTACCCCTCCTTACATTCACCAGGAGTACCACAGCAGAGGATCAGCAGTCTCGTGATGACACAAAACCACCCCTCTCCCCGAAAACCTGTCCTAGGTTTATCCAATAGGTCAACCTAAACTAGCGTAGGTCTCCCGACAACTATTATAATAAAAATTACCACAAAGGGATCCTCACGTTCCAACCTCATAGGGAAAAACTATTGAACTCAGCAGACGTAACTATTGATGAACCCACCTCTGTCGCCAGGTGGGTCCAGAGGACTGTCTGCGTAGCAGAAGAAGAAAAGAATTCACCGAGGTAGGTGACCAATTCTCTTTTCTCCCCCTGCTGCAGACAGTCCTCTGGCTGGGATGTACCCAAGCAGTAGCTATCTCCCGGGGGGGGGGGGCGGGGAGAGACAGTTCCAGGTAAGTCCAAGATCGCCTGAAGAACTCTCCTCCCAAAGGCAGCATCAGCTGACTGATAAGTATGATAAGTATCTATCTTGTAGTGCTTCACAAAAGTGTGAAGCGATTACCAAGTTGCCGCTCGGCAAATTTCCTCATAAGACGCTCTAGCCCTAAAAGCATATGAAGTGGAAGCCCTCCTCACTGAGTGAGGCCAAATCCGAAGGGGCGGAGGCTTTCCTTTAGCTTTGTATGCCTCAATGATGGAGTGCTTTACCCATTTAGAAATTAATGTCTTGGAAGCCTTAGTACCTTTAAGGCTGGCTCGCAAGTTAACAAAGAGCGCCATAGCCTTACGAAAACTCTGAGTTCTAGCTAAACAGATCTTAAGAGCAGGTCGCACATCTAGGGTATGCCACAGTTTCTCCTTCAGGTGTACCGGATTGGGACAGAAGGAGGGTAAACACAGCTCCTGGGATCTATGAAAAAGCGAATTACATTTTGGCAAGAAAGCCTGATCAAGTCTGAGGGTGACAGAATGCTTCTGGAAAATGCAGACGTTCTCTTCTAGAGAGAAAGCCCCCAGTTCAGACATCCTCCTAGCTGATGTGACTGCAATGAGAAAAGCCACCTTCAGAGAGAACATATATAAGAATACCTGTGCCAGAGGTTCGAAAATGGCCGGGTTTAACCACCAACATATGGAGAATTTTAGGAGGGAGGGGATTGAGACCCAAGGATTTTCCCCTGACATGAGCTCTCTTTGGAAAGGTCTGAGCAGCTGCTGCAAGGATCTTAGGTTGCAGCGAGCCCACTGGACCTGTCGGGAGCAGCATACCATTAACCCCAACAAACTCACTAGAGTCTTTAATCTCAGGCGGCGGCTGGACCGGACCAGACAAACTAGAGATTGTACTGTCTTCCACCTCTGCTCCGGTACAAACATGGTGTCTAAGGTTGTATCTATGATAACACCGAGGTGCTCTATCCTGCGGTTTGGGACTAGCTGGATTTTGGCTAGGTGTGTCACAAAACCATGGGAATAGAAGTAAATTATTACCCTGGCAATATCTCTGGCTGCCCTCTCCTGAGATGGAGCCCTTATGAGGAGATCGTCCAGGTATGGGAAGACATGAATCCCTTCCTTGCACAGATTTGCAATTAAGGGGGCGAGTGTTTTGGTAAACGTCCGGGGTGCCAATGAAAGACCGAACGGCAGAGCCCTGAATTGCCAATGGCTCCCACTGAAGCAAAACCAGAGCCACTTCCTATGAGACTGAAGAATGGGAATGTGGAGATAGGCCTTCTTCAAGTCCAGGGAGGCCAACCAATCCCCCTTGGATAGGCTCTGACAGATGGAGCGGGTCGATTCCATTTTGAACTTTTGTGGTCTTATCCACTTGTTCAAACATTTTAAATCTAAGACCACTGTCCATTGGCCTGTCTTTTTTTGAACAAAAAAAAATATAGAATAAAGACCCAGGTCTCTGTCAAGTACCGGAACCTCCTCTATTGCTTTTATGTGTAATAATATTTTTGTTTCTGAGGACATTGTGGACAATTTGGGGCTATCTTTGGAGACTGGGGAGTGTACAAATTTGCTTCTTGGGCTTCCTCAGAGTTCTAGGGCGTAGCCCTGACTCACAATTTGCAAGACCCATGCATCTGAAATTGAACTTACCCAGGCCTTGTAAAAAAGCAGCAGCCTGCCCCCTATGTCTCCATCCCCCTCCAAGTCAGGCTTGTTTGCCTGACTTGGTCTGATCTCCGTTGTCTTTGGCCCCTGAAACAAAAGGACTGCCTTGAAAAATCTCCCCCCCCCTAAACTGGTTGTGCCTCTGGAAGGAAGACGTAGCTGAGGAGTGACCCCTGAACTTAAAGGCTGGAGCTTGAAAGGCTCCTTTCTTAGCCCCGAACTGTTGTAAGATTTTTGTTTTTGATTTATCAGTGGCCTCCGTCAAGACCTTATCCAAACAAGTGCCAAATAACTTAAACCTCTTGTAGGGCCCCTCTACTAAAATTTATTTTGCAGTGATGTCTCCTTGCCAGGATCTAAGCCAAATCCTCCTTCTAGCCACCACTGACAGGGAGACTGCTCTGGCAGACCAGGAAAGGGCATCTGTGGTGGTATCAGTCAATACCGCACTAGGCAACATAACCCGGGAGGAGAGCACCCTGGATCTCTCCTCCGAAATGCCCTCAGACTGTATCTCCTGCAGCCATGCCAAATTGGCCCTGGCTAGGTATATAGACAAAATATTTATACGGAGGGAAAGAGAGGAGACCTCTAGGCCCTTCCTAAGGCTCCCTCGATTGCCTGTCTGAAGGATCCTTAGGAAAGCAGTCTCCTTTCGTAGGAAAAACCGTCTGTCTCGCCAGAGAGGCAGCAGCGGCGTCCACCTTAGGGTTCTTGAAAAGATCCTCCTTTCTTCTAGAAAAAGTATAAAGAGTCTCCTGAGTCTTAATCAACCTGCATGATTTTGTCAGAGCTTTCCACTCTACCAGGACTAATTTTTAAAAAGCCTTGTCCAAGGGGACTCCCACATCCCATCCCTGAACCGAGGGGATGAGCTGTCATTCATCCTCCTCCTCAGATTCTGAGGACTGCTCCTTCCTATGTCTTTCCTCTAGTTTTAGAGTTTTTATTACTTGAATCATTAGTTCCTCCCTGAAATTTAGGGAGAATTGCCTAGCTTGATCCCTGCTCAAGTGAGGGGGCTCCAGCCATTCTACCTCCTCTAAATAAGACTGATGCAAATCAGACTGAGCCAGAATCTGACTGATTACTATTGCCAACCGCTGCTGCACCCATACCCCTTTCCCCGTCCTCTGAAAAGCTGCTGCACTGAGAGGTCTGCGGGGAGGCCAAAAGGTGGGAAATAGTGCCCCCTGTAGGATGAGGATGTTTTCCTGCCCTTTTAAGGTGCCTCTTTTTTGGTAGTGAGGCCTTCCCCTCTCCTAGGGGTCCTTTCCTCTTTATTCCTTGTCTCTCACAAAGATAAGAGAGAGAGACTAACATTTTCTCCATGTTGGCATTTAGGGTTTGGAAGTTCTTGCTCTGAGTGCCCACCCCCTTAGGGGTGGCACTAGCAGCAGACGCTGCCGGCGGTTCTTGGAACAAAGAGAAGCTGGGTCACTAGCCTTCCTGACTGGTCCCGTGCCCTGCGGAATGGGGGAGGGGGAAGGGGTGCGGGATCGGCATCTTACCTCAGATCTGCAGGGGTTTTCCATGTCTGGCTGCTCTCCCACCACGTCTGTGAGGGAAAGTACAGCAAGCCTCAGCTGAATCCTCACCCGAGATCATTCGAAGGGATGGGGGAGTCGGGCTGAACAGCCTTGCTGCCGCAGCAGAAGGCTGTTCGGGATGGAGGGGAAGCCCATTCTGTCTCCCGTGCCAGACTTCCCCTTGCTCTCAGGCTGCTGCGTGAGAGCCGACCGGGGTGCTGCTACAGCTCTGCAGTGACTCCCGTCCAGGCAGAGAACCCCTCAGGCCCCATCAAGTTGAAAAAACCTTCTCTTCTTCACAGCCAGAAGCAGCTGGTCCTGCCCATCTGAGGCAGAAGACGAACTGATGAATGTAAGGAGGGGTAGCACAGAGGGTGCATATACAAAGGTCTTCTGATTCTCCTGCCTCCTGCTGGTCAAAAGGAAGAGCTACCCTGCCGGAAGACTGTCTGCGGCAGGGGGAGAAAGTCACAGTTACAGAAAGTAGGAACTCTTTTTTTTTTTTTTTTTTTTTTTTTAAAGAAGGGATACAACCCCAAATTATAAAGACAGGAAGCTTCTTTGTTAATGGGGAACCTAGAACGGATCCGTGCATGACACCTCTTACCAGTTGATCCATTATTTATTACCCTTCGAGTCCAATGTTTCATGCAATTTTGGAACCACCTTCTTGTTGTTCCTTCTGGATAGCGCTTTTAAAGATAGGCATTATGTTTGCTCTAATTGGATCTGCTGGTATTTCACCAGTTCTCCACGAATTCTCAAATATAATAGCAATGGCGCCGAAATTTCTTCAACTAGCTAGCTCAGATCGCAGGATGTAGATCATCAGACCCTGATGACTTGAATTCATTCAGATTGGTCAAATATTCTTATGTGTGTTCTTTAGTTATCCTGACATGTGTCTCCTCCCCATTCATGTTTACACCAGCTTCACTAGTTATCGCATCAATGCTTACCTTTTTTAAAAGACGACTGAAGCAAAATAATTATTGAACTCAGCCTTCCTTGCATCATCTGAAGTTATCTCTCCTTCTGCAATAAGCCACAGACCTCCCCCCCTTTTTTTGTCTTCCCTTTGAGACAGACATTCTCCTATCTCTCTCCATCACCTCCTTGCCATCAAACAGCGGTTGCAAAGATGAACTAGATAAGAATTGTAAAGGACTGTGAGGATTGGGCCACCCCGGAGGGACCCCTGCCCACAGAGCCGCTAATCAACAAACCCTTTGCTGGATACAGAGGCACCGCTGGCCCCGCCAAACCCAAACTCCCCGCAGCACAAACCGGCCGAGGAAAACGACCCCGGAGCGTCAGCGGGGGTTCCCTCCATGGCGTCAAGCACTTCCGGCAACACCAGCAGCCCCGACATGGCCGCAGCATCTAGAGGCGGAGCCAGGACCCGTCAGACGCTCTCAGCGCCTCCAGGCCCGGAAACAGGGTGGGGCTTGTTGCATAAAGGTCGGCGCCGCAGAGCAAGCGGCGCCGGTGATCTGAAACTGGCCCCTGGAGCGTGTGTTGCGATAGAGTGGATTCTTTCTTGAGAACCTTGCTGCCCTTCCCCCCTACCTTCGTGTGACTGTGGTGCTGCCATTCCGCGAGAACCTGGTGAGTGTGTCCCTACCGTGCCAGTAGTGTGGGTGAGCAGAGTGGGTGAGAGAGTGAATGGAGTGAGAGTGCGTCCCCTTCCCATCCCCCTCCGGTTCCTGACCCCGTGGTTGCATGTGGGCGTGTTCCCCCCTTGCCTCCTCTGGGTCCCTTCCCCTCCTCACACCAGCCCAAACACCACCTTCCCCTTGTATCTAGTGTGGCTGTGGGAGAGAGTGGTTGAATGGTGGGCAGGGTGCCCCAGTGTGCAGTCCTCGGCGCCCTATGATGATAGAGGCCTGATCCTTGTGTAGGATCATAAGGCCACCTTCTATCCTGACGGGCATACTCTAGACCTTCATTGTGCCAAGGAGCTGGACTCGGGTATCCCGTGTCGCACGCCACTCACGGCGAGTGTCCTTGTCTGTTTGTGCCCTGTTCCCTTGATCCCTTCCAACTCCTACCCCCCCCTTGTGACAGTATCACCGGCACCAGCCTCCTCTCCTCCGAGAGCAGGAGCTTACGAGCCATGAACGTAGCCCAAGAGCTAGCCGAACTGGTGCAAGCCGTCAGGTCACTAGCTATGGAAATGAGGGACGTAAAGACAAAGCAAGCAGAGCTAGAAGCAGCCGTAATGGCCCATGCCATAGCCCTGACTCCCCCTGCACCACCGGCCCCCGTGCAGGCGCCCCTGGAGCAGGCAGAAGTCCCAGGAGCAGGAGCTTACGCCCCACAGGAACCTAAAATTCCCCTGATAGAGAAATTCGTGGGGGACCGCCACCAATTCCTGGGGTTCCTTGCCCTGTGCGAATTGACCTTTTCGGTCCAGCCCCGAACCTACGCCACCGATAAGGTAAAGGTGGCCTTCATCATTGGCAACCTCGGGGGAGTTGCCTTGGGGTGGGCATCTACCCTCCTCAAGGGCAAAAGCCCACTACTTGAGAACTATGCTGAATTTATAAAAGAACTAACTTATTTGTTTGATCATCCGCACCGGCGACGCGATGCTGAAAACCTAATCCTTAATATCCAGAAAGGGAAGCAGATGGTGGTGGAGTATACCACACAATTTCAGCAACTCGCATTCAAACTGGGATGGTCCAAAGATGCACTGCGAGTGCTCTTCCAAAAGGGTTTAAATGATGAGATAAAGGATCAGTTGGCCCTTACGGACCTTCCGGAGGCTTAGGAAACAGATATCGGCCCTCGCCTTGCAAATAGAGGATCGGTTGGCAGAACGCCGGTGGGAAAGACGCCATGAGAATCACCCCTTTTATGTGCCCCGGGCCCCAAGCCCCGCAGTCCCCGTTGCGGAAGGCGTGAAGAACCCTGAACCAGAGCCTATGCAGTTGGGGGCAGTGCGAGGCCCCCTAACCTCAGAAGAAAGGGAGCGAGGTCGACGTTCCCGCGCCTGCTATTATTGTGGAGATCCATCCCACTTTATTCAGGCGTGCCCGGCCTTACCCCACTTTCGCCAGGTAGGGGGAAATGCCAGTGGCCGAGGTGGGCAGGGGACACCTCGGTCCTAAAGATCATCCCCTCAGCACTTCTTAAACCCTCCACTCACTTCCGAGTACCCCTAACGTTGCAAGTCCAGGCTTCCTCCTCGTTCGTGGTTTGGGCCCTCATTGACTCGGGGGCCTCCAGCAACTTCATCGACAATAGTCTCATGCAATCCAACCTCATTCCAACGGAGCACAAGAACCGACCAGAACCGGCCCATACCATTGATGGATCCCCTCTTATTTCTGGGCCCATCACGCTCCAGACTGTTGCCTTACTATGTAGTATCGGGAATCATCAAGAATGACTCATACTTGATGTGGTTTGCACCCCCTTGTTTCAAGTAGTGCTGGGACTTCCTTGGTTACGCAAGCACGACCCGCAAATAACCTGGGCTGAACAACAGCTGCACTGGCGGTCAGTGCAATGTTTGAGCACATGTTGCAAACCCATGCCTCAACTGGGAGTGGAAGGAGCCCTAGCAGTAACCATAAGCCCTCTGACGTCGTCGTTGCCGAAGGAATACCAAGACTATGAAGATGTCTTCAACAAACAAGCAGCTATTACGCTACCGCCGCATCGTACATACGATTGTCCAATTGACTTACAACCAGGGATGGAACCTCCGTATGGCCGTATATATGCGTGGTCCAATCCCGAACTAGAGGTGCTTCGAAGCTATCTGGATGAGACCTTAGAAAAATGGAACCATTCGTCATTCCAACTCCCCTGCGGGCGCCCTGATTTTCTTCGTCCCCAAGAAAGATGGGGGCCTCCGCCCCTGTATCGACTACCGTGGCCTAAACGCGATTACTGTCAAGAATCGATACCCGTTGCCATTGATCCCAGAGTTACTAAACAGACTACAAGGAGCTTGCATCTTTACTAAACTGGATTTGTGGGGAGCATATAATCTAGTGTGGGTCTGGAAGGGGGACGAGTGGAAGACCGCCTTCCGCACCCGCTACGGGCATTTTGAAAATTTGGTCATGCCCTTCGGCCTAGCCAATGCCCCAGCGACCTTTCAGCACTTTATCAATGACATTCTCCGTGACCTCCTAGATCTATTTGTGGTCGCATATCTCGACGACATCCTCATATTCTTCGATACCTTGGAGGCCCACGTTACCCACGTACGGCAGGTGCTCCAACACCTTCGAGTACACCAACTATACTGCAAAATTGAAAAATGCACCTTCCATCTGACCTCCATTGACTTCCTGGGATTTGTAATATCCCCCGAAGGGATACAAATGGATCCCAGAAAGCTGGAAGCTATCCAGCGGTGGCCTCCCCCCAAGGCAGTGAAACCCCTACAGCGCTTCCTGGGGAGCACAAACTATTACAGGCAGTATATCCCCAACTACGCCCAACTCACTACCCGCCTCACCAAACTTTTAAAAAAGGGACAACCCTACATATGGGGCTCCGAACAACAGCGTAGCTTTCTAGTATTAAAGGAAACTTTCATGGCGGCCCCCGTGTTGCGACATCCTAATTTTCAATTACCTTTTCAGGTTGAGGCCGATGCATCTGATAAGGCGATGGGGCCGTCCTCTCTCAAGAGGATGTCGTGCAGCATCATATGTTGCCATGCGCTTACTATTCTCGACAGCTAACGCCTGCCGAACAAAACTATACTATATTTGACAGGGAACTACTGGCCATCAAGGTGGCCTTTGAGACATGGCGCCATTATCTCGAAGGGGCACAACACCCCGTGAGGGTGGTCATGGATCACAAGAATTTGATCTACCTACAAACAGCGCAGATCACCAATGGTCGCCATGCCTGCTGGGCCCTCTTCTTTGTGCGTTTCTCCTTCACCATCACCTATCGGCCCGGAAAATTCAATGCACTCGTGGATGCCCTCTCATGGTATACGGAGGGGGTGTCAGAAAGTCGGAAGGAACAGGGGCCGTTGTTACAATGCAAGGTGTTTGCTGCTACCCTTCCTTCACAGGAAAGCCTTCGCCAAGCAACGACCCAAGAACTCCTATCCCCTATGGATCCAACCCTAACCCAGGAGGCGGGCCTGCTAAAGAAGTAGGGGCGCATCATAGTACCACCATCCCTGTATAACCAGATTATCTGGGCACACCACGATGCACCTCTAGCCGGGCACCCAGGGTGGAACAGCACCTACCAGATAATCCAAAGAGCCTTCTGGTGGCCAACAATGGCGGCCGACGTACAACGGTACATGGTCCAATGTGGCACTTGTGCTCGCACGAAGATTCCACGTCAGACCTCAGCCGTATTGCTACAGATTACCGAGCCCCCCCACGGCCCATGGCAGAAAGTAGGACTCGATTTTATAGTAGACCTACCCCCCTCTCGGGGATACACGGTTGTCTGTGTAGTGGTGGATCATTTCACCAAAATGGCCCACTTCATAGCGTGTAAAGGTCTACCCACGGCATACCGAACCGCGCTCTTATTCATACGACACGTGGTCAATCTGCATGGATGGCCGCTGGAAATAATCAGTGATCGAGGATCGCAGTTTACCTCCCGCTTCTGGAGCACTCTGTTCACTACCCTCCACATTCAAGTGAAACTTACCACGGCATACCACCCCCAGACAAACGGGCAAGTAGAAAGAGTAAACCAAGACTTTGAGCAATATTTACGATGCTACATCAACTTCCTTCAAGATGACTGGTATAGTTGGCTTCCGTTTGCGGAGTTTGCACATAACAACGCCCCGAACGCCTCTCTGGGGGACTCGCCCTTTTTTGTGAATTATGGATTTCACCCACAGATTGCTCTTGCCGATGCCCCAACAACGCAAGTCCCTGCTGCGGGTGCCTTGGTCCAGCATATTCAGGACATCCAGAAGTTAGCAAGGACCACACTCCAACGATCTCGCCTACGGTACAAACAACAGGCGGATAAGCACCGCCGGGCCGCTCCACCTCTCCAACCAGGGGACTATGTCTGGGTAGCCCGACAACACTATCCATCTCTTCAGCCCTCTCGAAAACTGGATCATAGATACTTCGGCCCTTTCCCCATCGAAAAACAAATTAATGAAGTAACCTTTCGGCTCACCCTGCCACCCCGACTCCGGATCCACCCAATGTTTCACATTTCCTTATTAAAATGAGCTCCCCCTCCCGACCTTGCAGAACATTCCATCTCGGACACCGAAACAGAACCCCCGGGATCCCCGGAGTACGAGGTACGGGCAATCCTTGACTCCAAGTACCGCTATGGTCGCCTTCACTACCTCATAGATTGGGAAGGCTATGGGCCCGAAGACCGGTCCTGGGAACTCGCTTCCTTGGTCTCCGCCCCCCGCCTCGTTCGCCTGTTTCACAGGCGGCATCCGGAGAAACCAAAACCCGTCTGGGGCCCTCGACGGGGGGCTCGCAGGGGGGGTACTGTGAGGATTGGGCCGCCCCGGAGGGACCCCTGCCCCCAGAGCCGCTCATCAACAAACCCTTTGCTGGATACAGAGGCACCGCTGGCCCCGCCAAACCCAAACTCCCCGCAGCACAAGCCAGCCGAGGAAAACGACCCCGGAGCATCAGTGGGTGGCGCTGGTGATCTGAAACTGGTCCCTGGAACGTGTGTTGCGATAAATTGGAATCCTTCTTGAGAACCTTGCTGCCCTTCCCCCCTACCTTCGTGTGACTGCGGTGCTGCCATTCCGCGAGAACCTGGTGAGTGTGTCCCTACTGTGTCAGTAGTGTGGGTGAGCAGAGTGGGTGAGAGAGTGAACGGAGTGAGAGTGCATCCCCTTCCCTTCCCCCTCCGGTTCCTGACCCCGTGGTTGCGTGTGGGCGTGTTCCCCCCTTGCCTCCTCTGGGTACCTTCCCCTTCCCCTCCTCACACCAGCCCAAACACCACCTTCCCCTTGTATCTAGTGTGGCTGTGGGAGAGAGTGGTTGAATGGTGGGCAGGGTGCCCCAGTGTGCAGTCCTCGGCGCCCTATGATGATAGAGGCCTGATCCTTGTGTAGGATCATAAGGCCACCTTCTATCCTGATGGGCATACTCTAGACCTTCATTGTGCCAAGGAGCTGGACTCGGGTAGCCCGTGTCGCACGCCACTCACGGCGAGTGTCCTTGTCTGTTTGTGCCCTGTTCCCTTGATCCCCCCCCCCTTGTGACAAGGACTCTGGAAAATGTGATATAAATGATAAAGTAAACAAAGCAAATGAAGTATTGGAGGGTGTTTTTAAACAAGATGCTACCACGCATGGCTACCCAGGAGCCACTCATCTGACTGCCGGTCTGAAGGTAAAGCATGGGGATGTGCACTCCCATGAGCCACTCAGCATCTGCTCATTACCACTCATGGTGCACTGCCAAGAAATCCAGAGTACACTGTGTGGAGCAAGCCAAGAAAGCGCATGGTAATGTGCGCCCATGCATCCCCTGACTCTATGAACTGGGGTGGCCACCCATGCCAGCAGATTGGTTTGCTGCTCACAGGCATGGCCTTTGCAAGTCACATGAACTGGCTGTGATTCTGGGGAGCCCAGTTCTCAAACACTCACGGCTGGGACATGTCAATTTCAAAGGCCAGCTCAGTGCACTTCCCCCTCCCCCATGTTCCGTGGCAGGGGGAATGCAAGGCAGCGGCTGCAGTAGCCATGTTGGGAGCTGCCCGTTAGAATCCCTCCATACGCACTGCACCTGCGTGGGAGCTCTGCAGCTGTGCCACTCAGAAACCACGGACCCACCCCCCATCATCACCTTACTCGTTTAAACACCCCGAGTGAAAAACAACTGAAACAAAGCTGAAATGAATTTCACAAGTAAAGTCTTCTGAATCCAACCTCCAGATTCCTTTTGCATGAGTGAATTTTAATTTGACAAATGATTCATTAATTCTGATTATTTGTTTCAGCTCTAATACTGGAGAATCAGGCATATAAAAATTGCATGAGGTGCTGAAAGAAATCTATGCCATTGCTTTGGAGTTGGGATTCTGTACCAAACGTCCAGAAATCTCCAGTAGTTACCCTCTGGAATACCATGGGAAATAAATACGTAGGGGCAAAGCCGTTCAGATGAGATTTTTTATTGGACCAATGTTTGTTGGTGAAAGTGTGCAATATTTGAGCCACACAGGGTCCTTTCTCAGGCAAGTACAATGCCAGAACTACAGACTGAGGGCACAGTCTTCCACCATTAAAGTCAATGGTTCCGCTCCCATTGACTTTAATGGGGAACGATGCACCCTGAACAACGCAGGAATCGGTATGCATGGAAACAATCATTAGGGAAGGAAATGTCACGAACAAGGGCATTAACAATTCCAATATTTAAATACAATGAGGTGAAACTAATCATCACAGGAATAACGAAAAGTGAAATAGATGCATAATAGCAAACTCTGACTGGAGCTGTAGGGGAAGTGCACAGGGAAAGAAGTAGGTAGTATTTCAAAACACTTAAATACAATGTAGGGATTAAATCAGCAGCTTTAAAGGCAAACAGTGGAGATGGTCTATTACACTTTTTTGTAGTGGCATAGGAAGCCTAAATCTTTATTAGCCCACTGGTTTTGGTGTCCAATAGAGTTCTGAATCCTTTTGTATTTCAGCCACGGATAAATGTGCCCAACAGAGCAAAACCAGCTCTTCTAAATCCTTTGTCTAATTGTCAGTTCATTATTTTCTGGGAGAACCATACAGGTGAAAATTACACCAAAGCCCTTCACAGCAAAGAGTGAATGTTTTTTTTTGTAAAACTGTATCCACTGATGGTGGCATTAACTGCTAAATGATGCCAGATGCTAAGTGACTGTTTCTCTCCCTCCTAACTTCCATAAAGGGCGATCACATGCTAATTTGCAGCAAAGTGGTGAAATGACTGAAATAACTAGGGTGGCCAGATTGGCAAATTTTAGAAAACACTTATGAGAAACACAGGTTTCAGGGCTGCACTGGAGCCAATGCAGCCCTGCAACCTGTATTTCTCATAAGTGTCCTCTAAAATTTGAGAATAATGTGAATAATATCCACAAATATAAAATCCACTCTTTGTCTCAGCACTTTGGGGCACCTCAAAGTAGAGAAAAGAGAGGGACCTAGTGTAGTTGCCCCAGGCCAGCCCTCCTCTGCCCCCTCCCTTGTGCCATTTGGGAGACAATTTGGACACCCACAACCTTCTGTGCTGCATGCTTTTAAACCGCTGCAATAAACCCTTTGCCCAACTGGTTTATAAAGGTTTCAGGCATGGCCTGACAGTCTAGTTAAACAAGATATATTCTCTTTTAGTAAGTGTTACTACCCCCAGTAGCCTGGTAAAAACAGCTACATGCTACTGCAGTGGAGAGGATTTTGTACAAATTAACTGGCATTCAAGTGGTCTTGTTCTCCAGCACTGACATCTATTAAGTGGGTACCAAACTATCATGAAGCATTTGTAGGATTGAGTCATCATGATGAGGCGGGAAAGGAATTCAGTGCAGCAAGGTGTCAAAGACATTTGGTTATTTCTTGCTGACAGAGTGGATTTCCTCAGCTTCATTTTCCAGCAGAAGAAGATGGTAGTTACCAGACTATCCTGATGCGAGTTACTGAGGTTTGTAATGAGCTAAAGCAAATTCCATCCATTCCTCCACTTAGAGCATTATCTCTTAGCAGAACAAGAAGTAAAAAAGGGAAATGATCAGTGGTGGGGGAGAACTATCTGTGTGTAATCCCCTGCAAAAAGAATTTTCAAGGTACTCAAACCCTAGAAACCAAGCAAAGAGGACAGCTGACCTTCTCACACCAGGTTATCTAGAAACAGGGTCACAATGGGACTTGAGCTGTACCAAGATTTCAGAGTCCAGGGTCAAAAGGAACTTGCCAGATCTGGTTCCTTGCATGTGACAGGCCACAAAATCCCTCCTTACCACCCCAAAATAACCCCCAAAGCAGCACAGGTGATATAGCCCTCAGGAAATAATTATTTTTTTAAAAAAATCAAAGAACCAGAGGGTACCAAGGGCTCTGCAATGGCAGAGAGTTTATTTAAGTGAGATATATACTGATGACTCAAGCAAGTGAACCTCTTCCCACACTGTAAGGAATGGTGGATCCCCCATTCTTCCCCCCCCCCTGGTCACCAGCCAATCTGGCCTGGGGGAATATCCTTCCACCCCAACCCCTAACACGATCATCAGACCCTGAGAGCATGAGCAAGACCAACCCAAGAAAGCACAAAGATAAAATTCTCTGCATCAGCATCCAATGACCCAGTCCACCATCCCATCTCCATCCATGACCATCACTGATGCTTCAGAGGAAGGGTGGAAAGACACGTTACTTTAGGGGCAGGGTGCATGTGGTGGGAGGGGGGAGAGTGGAATGTCCTTTCTGGACTCTACAAACAATGTACTGAAGCATCAGTTTAGGAACATTAGCCAGAGAGCCAGAGTGGATAAGGTGTTGGACTTGGACCTGATAAAATAGGATTCAAACCTTGAGCAAATCACTATTAAGTATTTATATAGCACCAACAATGTACCTGGCAAAGAACAATTACTAGTGACAGACAGGTCCCTGCCCTGAGGGTTTTATTATAATAATAATTATTATTATTTATTGTTATTATTATTATAAGCATTTGTATAGCACCAGCTGTGCACCTGGCGCTTTACAGAACAGTAAGAGAGACGCGGTCCCTGCCTACGGCTTACAATCTAATAGACACGGAGGGGGAAGACCAGGAGAGGGGACATAGGGAGAGACAAGGGATAAATTACATTCAAATGGATGCGAAGTCTCAGGTGCACGTGCTTGACTTGGTTGTAGTTAAGCAGGAGTCTGCTGGGAGGGCAGACAGCAAATATTGAAAGGAAAGTTCTAACAGGCGTCAGGAAAGGCGGCGAGGAAGAGGTGGGTTTTGAGGAGGGATTTGAAGGTGCGGAGGGAGGGGACAAGGCGGATGTGGGCAGGGAGGGAGTTCCAGGCATGGGGGGCAGCAAGGGAGAACGGACGAAGGTAGTTAAGGGGAGCAGGGGAGATGAGGGAGAGCGAGGGAGGGAACAGAAGAAGAGTGGAGAGTGCGTGCAGGAGTGTGTAAGGAGACTAGGGCTGAGAGGTAAGGGGGAGCCAGGGTGTGAAGGGATTTGTAAGTGAACACCAGGAGTTTGTGAAGGATGCGTTCGGGAAGGGGGAGTCAGTAAGCGAGGAGAGGAGAGGCTGCATGTGGTCAAAGCGACGGGCTGAGTGGATGACCCTAGCAGCGGAGTTTTGGATGGAGATAAGGGGGGACAAGTGAGAGTGGCGGAGGCCAGTGAGGAGGAGGTTGCTGTAGTCAAGGCGAGAGATGATCATGGTGTGAACAAGGGTTTTGGCTGAGGAGACAGAGAGAAAGGGGTGAATCTGAGCAATGTTGTGAAGGGTGAAGCAACAGGACTTGGCGTCAGAGTCGATGTAGGGTTTAAAGGAAAGGTGAGTGTCAACAATGAAGCCCAAGCTACGGGCTTGGGGAACAGGGTGGATGGTGACCCTATCAATAAGGATGGACATGGGAGAGGAAGGGAAGGGAGAAAAGATAAGGAGTACAGTCTTAGCCATGTTGAGCTTGAGCTGACATCGGGACATCCAGGTGGAGATATCAGAGAGACAGTTGATGAGGCGAGCTTGGACAGAAGGGGAGAGGGGGTGGAGAGATCGAGTTGAGTGTCGTCAGCATAAAGGTGATAATGGAAGCCGTGGGAGGCAATGAGTTTGCCAAGCGACAGGGTGTAGATGGAGAAGTGGAGAGGGCCCAGGACAGAACCTTGGGGGACCCCAACCAAGAGGTGGAGGGAGAAGGAATTAGAATTGGGAAGAGGCATGTTAAAGGAGCAGTCAGAGAGGTAGGAAATAGGGATGTGCAAACAGAACCAGGTTCGGATGTTCGGCTGTTTGGTGGTTCGGGTTGAAATGTGAGTTCGGATTCGGTATTCGATTCGATCGGGCTCGGTTTGGTCTTTAAAAAGAAGACTGAAGCAAAGTAATTATTGAACTCAGCCTTCCTTGCATCATCTGAAGTTCTCTCTCCTTCTGCAATAAGCCACAGACCCCCCCCTTTTTTTGTCTTCCCTTTGAGACAGACATTCTCCTATCTCTCTCCATCACCTCCTTGCCATCAAACAGCGGTTGCGAAGATGAACTAGATAAGGATTGTAAAGGATTCTGGAAAATGTGAAATAAATGATAAAGTAAACAAAGCAAATGAAGTATTGGAGGGTGTTTTTAAACAAGATGCTACCAAGCATGGCTACCCAGGAGCCACTCATCTGACTGCCAGTCTGAAGGTAAAGCATGGGGATGTGCAATCAGGAACTGAAAATGACATTTGGTTTTTGAAAAAGGGGAAAAACCGAAAAACATATTTCCCATGATAACATTTTTGTTCTTATTCGATTTTGATGAAATTTAGGGAGATTGTACCCCTGATGGAGGGCACTAAGTGTACCGAAATTAGAAATGATTACATAAAGGAAACCGATTTCAGAAGCAATTGAATGTTGTGATTTTAAGAAAAGTTCCATACACATTCATGGCTACAACTTCTTTATCTTGCATCCAATGTTCATGAAACTTGTGCATATTATATCCCTCCATATGCTTAATACTTCTGCCAATTTTTAGAAAGAGTGGATATCCAATCGTTTTGAAATTTGGTACACATAATGCTTTCTATTGGAGGTATAGGCATTCCAGTTTCCAGCCACATAGCAGAACAAACAAAAATGTTACAGCCGGTAATGTGTTTTCCATTGAAACCAATGGAAATTCAATTCCGAACTCAGCGAACGCATCCGAACCAAACGTTCAAATTCGAGTTCAGTTCACACGTTCGATTCAGTCAACCAAACTATTCGAGTTTGGTCCGAACTCCGAACTTCCAAACCACGTTCGTCCATCCCTAGTAGGAAAAGAACCAGTCAAGGACAGAGCCGCAGAAGCCTAGGGAACGAAGGGAATCCAGTAGGAGTGAGTGGTCGACAGTGTCAAAGGCAGCAGAGAGGTCAAGGAGGACAAGAATGGAGTAAAGGTGCTTAGATTTAGCAGCAAGTAGATCATTGGTGATCTTGGCAAGGGCAGTTTCAGTGGAGTGAAAGGAGTGGAAGTCAGATTGGAGAGGGTCCAGGGAGGAGTTGGCAGAGAGGAGATCCAGGCAGCGGGATTAGACAACACATTCCAGAAGCTTAGAGGTGAAGGGTAGGAGGGAGATCGGCCAGTAACTAGAGGGGTCAAGGGTGGACTTTTTGAGGATGGGAGAGACAGTGGCATGCTTGAAGGTGGAGGGGAAGGCACCAGTGGAGAGGGAGAGATTAACGACATGTAAA
>QEPC01012358.1:172375-190978 GCA_003113815.1 Sphenodon punctatus
GGGGGACAGTGGGAGCAATGGAGGTCAGGAGGCGGGAGGGGATTGGGTCGAGAGGGCAGGTGGAGGGGTTGGAGGAAGAGAGCAAAGAGGAGACTTCCTCAAGGGAGGCAGGAGGGAAGGAGGAGAGGAGACGGGGGGAGGGGTGATGAGGGAGCAGGGAGAGGAGACGGGTGGGAAGCAATGTTCTGGCGGATCTTGTCAATATTTGAGGTGAAGAATGATGCAAGATCCTGAGCAGAAAGGGAAGAGGGTGGAGGGGGTCAGAGGGGCTTGAGAAGGGAATCAAAAGGTGGAGAAGAGGTGGTGGGGGTCACGAGAGTAGGATTCAACCCAGGAGGTATAGTACTGTTGTCTCGCCAGGGAGATACCAGAAGAGAGGGAGAATGTATAGTTGAGGAAGTCAGGGTGAGAGCGGGATTTGCGCCAGAGGCATTCAACAGCCCGGGTGCAGGAGTGGAGGTAGCGGATAGTAGGGGTGAGCCAAGGACGGGTGTTTTGGGTCTGAACAGGGTGGGAGGAGAGGGGGGCAAGAGAGTTGAGGGTCATGGCAAAAGAGGCATTGAGAGAAGAGATGGCAGTGTCAGGGGAAGAGAAGGAGAAGACAGGAGGGAGGAGTGGGGAGAGGGAGGAAGCAAAGTCTAAAGGGTTGATAGCCTGTAAATCACGGAAGGGGCATGGAGCTGGAGAAGAAGGTAGGGGGTGGTGGGAGAGGTGGAAGGAAGTGAGGTGGTCAGATATGGGACAAAGGTCAAAAGGAGAGGTCAGCAACAGGACAGTTTCTGGAGAAGATGAGGTCGAGAGAGTGGCCACCGGTGTGGGTGGGGGAGTCAGTCCAGAGGTGGAGATCAAAGGACGCAGCTAGGGAGAGAAAGCGGGAGATAGAGGGCTGGGAAGGTGTGTCAACATGGATGTTGAAGTCACCAAGAATAAGAGCGAGGGTATCATCGGAGAGGAAGAAGGTAAGCCAGGATTCAAAGTCCAAAAGAGAAGAGGAGAGGGAGCCAGGGGGGTGATGAAGAAAACCCCAGTAGGTCTGTTTGCCCTATAGTACCCTCTGCCATCTTAGACAATATTAAGAGTTTATAACCTGTAGTTACCCCGTCATGCTAGGAATGCTTGCTTCACCCTTAAAATTAGACAGGCTTTGCTTCTCCTCAGATAGATAAGCCCCACCTTTGAAGATTACTTTGCTTACAGGGAGGACTTCTATAGCTCAAGAATACACCTGGTTTCGGTCTAGATAACGACCCTCACTTAGAAGCGAACTGTCTTTTCCTTAAATAATGAGTTTGCGCGTTATGCTGTCATGGTCGTTTACTGTGCCATTGCGGCAACCCATGTATGGGCTTTCCACCCAAGGATTTCTGTATAAGAATATAGTGCTCTTTGTTGTGGGGTGCTCGGGATTCCATGATCCTAGAGGCCCGCAACACGTTGTGTAAATCTGCTGAATAAAGAGTATCTGCTGTTTGCATCTGCAGCCTCCTCATCTCAAATCTTTACCCACGGAATTCCACATCAATTCTGGTGTCAAGAAGTGGGATTCGAGGAACACAGGAGTCCCTTGGAGATGTCTCTTATACACATCTAGATGTGTATAAGAGACAGCAGCAGCAGTGGGAGAAGCAGAGGAGAGATGGCGGGTGAGGGATTGGGGGAGATAAGGGGCGACATTCCAGAGGTCGGTATTCACGGCAGCAGAGGGGTTAACCAGGCCTGTGGATGGTGCAGGAGAGTCCGGGCAATGGCCAGTGGTGATGCAGCACAGATGTCCTCACTGGCATAGGGTCCTCGCCGGCCTCACAATGGTCAGAGCCCTTTGGGCGCTGCCCGAGGGCTACCGCCCTTGGGGAAGGGCAGCTACTAGAAAGGGGGCCTGCCAGGTGTCCAATTGTTACCTGGAGTGGGGAAGAAGCAGGAAGCTGGGTGGGTCACATGGCAAGCTGGGGGTGGGACTTGCAAGAGGTCTCTGGGCAGGATGCACAAAAAATGAGAATTTACACTCAAAAATTGAGTGTAAAATTGAGAATTTTACACTCAGATGCACAAAACTGAGAATTTGCAGGTACATATGTTTGGCTGAGTTACAGAGGAAAGGAGGATGAAGGAAAGTAGAGGGAGCATCATTTAGCGGTCTGGGAATGAGGAGATAGGGAAATCTTGATGGAAGAGGTAGGTGTCCAGGAAGGATTTGAAGGTTGAGAGGGAAGGAGCTAAATGAATGTATTCAGAGAGGGAGTTCCAGGAATAGCAGGCAGCATGGGAGAAGGGGCAAAGATGGTTCAGGGATAGAGCTGAAACAAATAGTAAATTTGCTATCTGTGATTAATATCCTGAGCTTTAGGGGAAGGGTGGGGTGTACATTTGAATAAATAATAAGTATCTGCCATTCAGGATAATTCGACAGTTATCTAGTGACTAACTGCTTACTGCAATGGCCGACAGACAAATGGAATAACTGGATAATACTGCAGCCATTAACCAGAATACCGTGTCACCAAAATACCGGGTTATCATTTTAATTTCCAGGATTCTGCTCATCGGTGTTTACTGCTTGTTGAATCTGGTAGCCAATGGGAAGCTGACTAGTTCCACTAGTCTGAAATCAGGTTGGGTGGAGAATCAACAGGAAAGTAATTAAGGGCAAACAGAACTAGCAGGTAACCATGGAGCTGACAGGAAAATAGCAATATGATAAACAGCAATAATGTGTGGTAACATGGTAAATCAATAAAATGGTTAACCAGTTAAACCCCCAAACAATAAACAGATACCATTCAATAACTGGCCCTAGTTAGATTGAATACCACAGATCTGGCTGGGTACTGGATAATGGCAGGCAACCATTTCAGCTCTATTCGCGGACAGGAGTGCATCTCTGAGCTCACTCTCAACCTCAGCTCCCCATCTGTAAAATGGGAATAATAATAATCTGCTTCACGGGATTGTTGTAAGGATGAACTAGTTATGGATCATAAAGCACTTTGAACACTGAAGTCAATAGAGAAACGATAAATAAAACAATCCAAAGGAGTCTCATATTGCTCTGGACACGTTCATTGTATAATACCACTCAGATCTGTCATGCTCCATGCTAAATCTGATCAGGTTCTACCATAACTCACTGGGAAACCATTCCAGAACTTCACACCTTTGGAGATTAGTCATCTTCTAATTCCCAGCATACATTTATATGAGAACTTTTTTTTTACCCAGTTTTGAGTGTCAGCATTTTCCTTTTACTTGAATAGCTTTACCCCAGGGAAGTGGCCTCTCTCATGCTCCCATTTCTCATGGCCAAATCCTTCAAAGTGTCAAATTGTGCTTATGAAGTGCTAAGTACCCTCAAAAGCAAAGGCAGATGATGGTTCTCATAGCAAATTTTTAAGTTCATAGATGCAGAGGCGAAGTGAAAGGAAAGATGTGGGAGACCTCCCTGCACTGGATTTTCCCAGAGAAGAGACTCCACACACACACACTCCAGTATTGGGCTAACACAACCACCACCACCCTCTTCCTTCCTCCATACCTCCCTGCTCAGGCAGAGCACCAGGTAGTGGCAGTCACTGCAGCAGCTGCTGAGATTAGGAGGAGGGCCCAGAGTCAGGGCAGGAAAGTGTGATTGAGCAGGTACTGACCCTTGAAGATTTCCCTTTCCGTCACTCTTAACTCCACCCCCTTTGGGGGCTATAAGGCTGGCAGGCACAGAATCCAAGACAGTCTGCCATGATGCTAGAGCAACAGGACTCTGAGCTTTGGTGAAGAAAGTTCACACTAGGAGCTGTCCTGAGTGCTAAGGAAGCCAGTGGAGGGAGGAGAGGGGGTGAAAAAGGGGAGAGACAGCAGTGTTTGTGGGGAGGAGAGGGAGGTCATCCTTACTGTAGGACGACGAAAAGGCCCAACTATGCTGGACCTCTAGAGACTGGTGTACACCCCTCCTCCCCACAACATGGAAGCCTCATTGTGCCTTACATTGAAGTACTTGGGGCTAATATGCGCTATTAAAAATGCACCTTCGGTTTTATTCAAGCCCGCAGATCATGCAATTGTCTACATGTTGCCTGCACAACTGCCTATTATACAAAGGGAATGGCTCACAAAACACTCTCCATCTTATCCACACAACTTCTGGGCACATCTAAATCTGAAAGAGCTAATAATTCCCCCAGAGGCTCCACAAAATGTCAGACGGGACTTGTCCTCCCCTTTGCAATTATGAAACTTGGATGGAGATGACGGTGGCTGTCATTTTTTAATTGGATCTGCTCTGTACTTCCATGACTGGCACGCTCCAGCTCCACATTCACAGCTGGCAGCTTGCTCGGCTCTCTCCCTCCCGCAGCACAGGCTGTCTAGCCTTAAAGGAGGACACTGATTTTTAGTCAAGTGATATTGTTTTACCCTCCCCTTCCCTTTGTTCAGGAACTCAGCGGACTGTTGAGGGCCACACACTACAGCCTCTGTTTCACCTTGTTAATCTCCTGCCAGTCAGTCTGGAGTGCTGGCAACTCCAGGAGACATTTTGCTACTGACACTAGTTCAGCGGTGGACAACCCAGAACCTGTGGTGCTGCATGACTCCTTGTCAAGCGGTGAGTGTGTGTATCAGCTCAGGGAGAGAGCTGCAGTCTGGGCCACTGTTGGGAGTGCATAGCAGCAACCGTAAGTGATGGGTAGTTGTCCGCTACTGCTGTTCAGCTAGGGAACATGACTGGATGCACCATGTCATCTACAAAATGCTGGTACCCTGTCCCAGCTCTGAGTTGCTTCCCTGACTGGGGCAGCAGGATCTCAAACCCCCCCCCCCTTTCCATGTAATCCCATCCCTTGTCCTCGGTAGTTCCCTTTCCCTTCTGTTAGGAACTCTTCACTTGTGTATGCCGTGCTCGCCACTGGCCAACAGCAGCAACAGAACGGAACATTCCTAGGGGTAGTTTGGCTTGTGACTCACTGTTGTAAAAAGACCCTGCAGCCCCTGGGGTGTCTGAGGGCTAGATTATTGGGGCTCTGATTAGTTTTGGATACAGGTCCAGGCTCATTTATCCAGGGAAATCTGGAATTGCATTGATACTGGTTGCCCTGAAACAGAAGTCTTAGCCTAGTATTAGAAGAAAGAGACAAATGGGAGAGAAGGGCACCGGCTGTGAATGTGCCAAAGCCCCCAGAGTCTTGCTGCAGTGAAGGACTGTCTGTCAGAGGGGTAGCTAGGTTGGAATAGGCCCTGGTGCAGGAGATGGAAGGGGTTCTCCCCACATTTCTTCATTATTGCACAAAAAACTCATATTTTGTATGCATATAGAAGCCCCCCAGGCACTACTTGCTATACTCCTTTGCTGGTGAGAGCAGCATGGGTATACCCTGGGTAGGTTATTTTTTGGTGGGATTAAGAGGGTGAGGGGAAGTGTGGGGGAGCCCACTGGAACCTATGAATAAAGAAAATGTTCAGTGAGGAGCCAGTGCATCAAGTGAATGATTTGGGGACAGAGCCAGCAAAAGACTTATGGGGAATGGCTGCACCCTACTAGAGCCTTTTACAATTACATATTCGAAAACATTCCTAGTTTCTTCCTCATACGTCTTTTCCTCCCTCCCCTTTATCATTTTTGTTGCCCTTCTCTAAACCCTTCTCCAAAAAACATTATTTTCCCACCATGTAATTGGGAAAATAAAAATTTGAGCATCATTAATATAAATATTCACACACATTTGAGTTCTCGTTTTTTATCAATTGAAATTTTGCTGAGTTGGGGACAGCACTGAGGTCTGAAAAGCAACAAGGTAAAGTAATAAAGGTATACTGAGGTAAAATAATAATTAAAGTAGCTGAATTTGAATTGGCTGAAAATATCAAGAAAAAAATTGTACTAACTAAGGAACAGCAGATTACCTCTTGTTTATTAGACATTGGGTTTTTTTATGTTTTCTTTCATATGAAGATGCTAAATTGGAGGAATAGTGACAGTAAATGACTTTCTAAAGGTATATGATATTTCAAAAGCAAAAGCAAACACAAGATTATTAGTTATTGCGTATGTTTACAATGGGGATAGAGCTAAAAGGTCAGAAATTCTACATAACTGTACATCTGTTGACTTATCAAGCTTTGCATTATGATGTATCTGAGCATTATCTTTAGACAGAATGTTACCAGTGGCCTTTTGTACATAAAATAATCAATTTTACCATTAAACCTCAGCTTGAATTACATTGCCCTAGATCTACAATTTTATTAGAAGGTGAATCAAAAGGGCAGAATGATCCTCCATAGGAACTAGCAGTTAGCATGGATACGATTCCCATGGAAATGAATGGAACATGCACCCAAACTAACTGCTATTGCATTTGTGCGCTATCCTGATAGAAGACAGACTAAAATCTTAACCGTTGCTTATATTACTGTGTTAGACTCAAGTGAGTCACAGCAAATGATTGCCAAGTCTACACAGCAGAAGAAAATCCTAGAGACAGGCTGGAGTTGTACTGACGCTCAGGTCTAAGAAGAGATTGGTAACCTGAGTGTTTCACTGCCTCATGGGAAAAATTCACTCCTGTAAAAGCAGCCCACACAAGGATCTCAAAACAAGGCTTAATTGGTTCAGAAGCAGGAGATGGAAGCTACAGACCAGTAAGCTTGACGTCTGTGCTGGACAAAATGGTGGAAACCATCATTAACGACAGAATTACAGAGCATGTTGACAAACATGGCTTAATGGGGAAAAGTCAACATGGATTTAGCAAAGGTAAGTCATGCCTCACTAACCTGTTGGAATTCTTTGAGGGTGTAAAGCATGCGGACAAGGGAGAACCGGTAGATATAGTTAGGGCTAAGAATTTGTCACGGTCATGACAAAAGTAACGTTTTTAAAGTGACTTTTGCCTCCCTCCATGACTTTTGAGATCTTCCCATGCCTTCTGTGATTTTCCCAAGATTTTTGAAATTTCCCCCAAACTGAAGAGCAGAGCCAGCAAGAAGCTGGTGAGAAGAGCACACTCAGTGGTGATAAGAAAATCCACAGTGTCTCCCTGGAGTTGCAAACCCCTCCCTGGCTGTGGAGACATGGCAGCATGGCAAGAAGCTGGCGAGAATAGCGCGCTGGGTGCCACCGGGTAAAGCCACAGTCTCTCCCTGGAGCTCCAAACCCCTCCTCAGTGTTGTTTCTTGTGGAGGGAGCAGCTTTGGGCATTGTCAGGTGGCAGCATGGCATGGTGTGACGGCAGGATCAGAGGCAGAGAACATTACCATGGTCAGAGCTTCAAGAGGCGCCTAGGAGGAAACGGCAGCATTTCCTCTGCCTTTATCCCCTGCTTGGACTTACAAAACCTGGGGCTTTCAATTCCTGGATTTACAATCTAAGCGGTGGGGGGTGCTTTCTCGTCCTTCTATTCTGTGCTGGGTGGGTTACAATCTGTGCTGTGGGTGGTTACAATCTAATCCCTGGGTTTACAATTTGGGAGGTTTTTTTTTTACAAAATACAATATTGAATAAAAGTGTGGTTTTTTAAATTACCCATGAGTTTTCCGTGACTTTGCCTCATTCCTGCCATGACTAACTCATGACTTAAGTAAATTTCCATGACAAATTCATAACCCTAGATATAGTGTACCTGGATTTCCAGAAAGCATTTGATAAGGTCCCACATAAAAGACTCTTGAGAAAGTTAAAAAGTCATGGAATAGGAGGTAGTGTCTTACGATGGATCAGAAACTGGTTAAAAAGATAGAAAGTAAAGGGTAGGACTAAATGGTCAGTTTTCACACTGGAGAGATGTAAAAAGTGGTGTGCCTCAGGGATCTGTATGGGGACTGGTGCTGTTTAATATATTCATTAATGATTTGGAAAAGGGTGTTAAGAGTGAGTAAATCAGATCTGCAGGCGACACCAAGTTATTCAAGGTAGTCAAAACACGAGCTTATCGTGAGGAACTGCAACAGGATCTTACGACACTGGGTGCCTGGGCATCTAAATGGCAAATGAGATTTAAGGTGGACAAGTGCAGAGTGATGCACATAGGGAAAAAGTATTCCAAACTATGTGTACACAATGCTGGGTACTAAGCTAGGAGTTACCACTCAGGAAAAGGATCTGGGGATGGTTGTGGACAATACAATAAAATCCACAGTGCAGTGCGCAGCGTCTGTCAAAAAAGCAAACAGAATGTTAGGAATTATTTGGAAGGGGCTAGAGAATAAAACTGAGGAGGTCATAATGCCTCTATACAAATCAATGGTGTGACTGCACTTCGAATATTGTGTGCAGTTCTGGTTGCCCCATCTCAAAAAAGACATAGCTGAACTAGAAAAGGTACAGAGAAGGGCAACAAAAATGATCAAGGGCATAGAAAGGTTCCCATATGAGGAGAGGTTTGGTAGGTTGGGGCTCTTCAGTAGGGCTGATGCGGCAGCAGCTGTTACCGCGCCGCGATTCCATTCCGCCATTTCAGAATTGCCCGCGCCACACCGTGGCTTTTTTGCGGACATTCTGCTAATTCCGCTGGCATTCTGCAAATTGCGGAATTGCTGAAAAATTGCAGAAACTGTCAGAAAACCGCTGTTCCGCTATTTTGTGGTGCTGGCGGAAGTAGCGAAAATGTCATGTTTCCGCTATTTTGTGAAGTCTGTGGAAGTAGCGGAATGAAATTAGCGGAACTGCGGAAGTAGCGGAATGGAACTAGCAGAATGAAGGCCTCTGCCACGCCGTACCACTAATTGCGGAAACGCTGTTTCCGGCAGAAATAGCAACCGCTGCAACATTCAGCTACAGCCCTACTCTTCAGCTTGGATAAGAGACGACAGAGGAGATATGATAGAGGTCTATAAATTCATCAGTGGTGTGGAACTAATAAACAAGGAACAGTTATTTACCTTCTCAGCTAGTACTAGAACTAGGGGACACTCCATGAAACTCATGGGTGGCAAGTTTAAAACAAATAAAATATTTTTTCACTCAGCATATAATTGGGTTGTGAAATCTACTGCCAGAGGCTGTGGTAAGGGCCAGTACTATAGCTGAGTTTAAAAGAGGTTTGGACAAGTTTCTGGAAGATGGTTCATTAGTAGCTATTAGCCAGACAGGATCAGGGAACATGACGGGAGCTGGGGGAAAACAACAGGGAATGGATCCCCCATCGTGAGCTGTTGGGTGCTTCTCCCAAGCCACCGTGATTGGCCACTGTCAGAGACAGGATGCTGGGTTAGATGGACCATTGGTCTGACCCAGTATGGCACTTCTTATGTTCTTATGAGATGGGACATGTAAGCCTCAAGTAGCTATGCAATGGAATTTGGGGTGGATTTTGTTATGTAGATTTCTTGCTCCCAAATGTATCATTTAATTTGTCTAGCCTAGCTAACCAGATTTCCAGGGATGGTCTGACCATATCACTAGCCTGATCTCCAGTATGCCCTGATTGAAAAGAGGTAGATGCCCCTACACTACATTCTTGGATTTACATTAGATACAGTGATGGCTCATCCACTGGGGAAAATGGGGTTTCGCCCCACTAGAAAATCCTACCCCTATGGATGAACTGATGCTACCTAAACTCTTGCTGGGTCCAAGCTAACTCCAGGGTACTTAGGGCAGTAGAAAGGAAACTCCATTCTGAGACCGCTTTTACACAAGCGGGTCGTCGTGGCGTGACCCGCTCACACGATATTTCAAAATCCCACAAAGCGGGATTAGATGAGACAGAAGACCGGGATTGGGCACGTTGAAGGCGGTCACGCATTGTTTTCAGACCGTGAATTAAATACCTCGATTGTGAGGTGAGCCTGCTCACAGCTCCCTGAATTCAGTTCTGTGAGTAGAGCCCAGAGAAGGGCTAAACATTGATCAGTCCTCTCTGGCCTCAGCTCCTGAACACAGACCGCTATTCTGTGAGTAATCAGCAGGCAGAGAACCGAGGCTACTGGCTGCTGCAAGGGCTAGCCCTAGTGCTGTTAGCATGTACCAAACAGCACCCGAGCACAGTTCTGCGGGTAGACTTTAGAGAGGGCCGATTGTTGTTTAGCCTCTCTCTGTGCTCATTCACAGCACTGTGCTCAGGGAAGCTGCGAGCAGGCTCAAACCAGAGCTTGTTTGCAGCTAGCCTAGGTAGCCCAGGGACAACTTAAATCTAGCTCCAGCTGTTGGAATTTAGGAAGCAACAGCACATCTGCTCCCAGGACAGTGGAAGCAGGTAAAGTTTTCCTCTTGGGAAGGAGGAACAGTATGCATGTACACATGAATAAGGAGCCTGGGGTGTGAATGTGTGAAAGGGGTTAAATCAGATATATTCTGTCCCTCCCACCAGCTCCTACTCCCCTAGTCCCATAAAACTTTTAATCACCAGCCACTGCTGCTTAAGTACACATCATGGACCGGGGTGTGTGTGTGTGTGTGTGTGTGTGTGTGTTGTTTTTCATATCATGAAAGTTATTTAGGACCCAGTTATTCAAATCTGAATCAGATGCCTTTTGGGTCAATACAATGAATCTAGATCTCTAGTCCTTGACAATAAGAGATTTTTGTAGTACCTTTTGTGTCTTGTATTCTTTTGTTATTCCCACAAGGTAGTCTAATGTTATTTTTCTTTCTCTGCTCCAGTTTTTCCTCCCTACAGTAGGATCTGTATTTATCTCCTTGTTTATACTGCCTTGTTCTAATGAAAACCGCTACTCGAATTTATTTCTTCATGACACTTGTCATCAATTACTGTAGTTTACAATGTGGATTAATGGTCTGTTTGATTTTTGAAAATACTGTGCAAAGCCTCATCTTAGAACTCTTCTGCCTGTTTATTTTTATGACTAATTCAAGGAGTTTTTAAAAAGTGAAGTAAAGTGTGGCCCTTGTACTTTTCTCATATCCTCCACATGGCGCTATATTGTCTAATCTGGAATGCACCTTCAGGAAGTGTTATATGTACATGAGGAACATGCAGGAAGGCATTTTAGAAAGGTGAGCAGGGGAGAGGGTGTGTAATGAGAGAGAGGGGTGTTAGGGTGTTGATAGACGATCCCGCTGACAAGCCGGATCATCCAGCGCTGGCATCTGTCCCCCACCTTCCTCTCTCTGCCATGTCTGCTGTTCAGACACGGCAGAGAGTCTTTGTGCGCATGCGCGCCCTTCTGCGCATGTGCGGCATTAAGTCGGCACTTCGGGGATCCGCGTTGGAGGGGGCAGGATCGCCTGCCCCCTCCGACGCAGGGTAAGATGCAGCCGGAACAGATAGACGAGCGCAAATAAAGGCGGCTGATCAAAGGATCAGCCGCCTTTTTTGTCTCATCTATAAACGGCCTAAATCTGGCCCTCTGCTGGAATTGCAATGTACTCCAAAGATGGAAGAGTCCAATTGTGCTGGGCCATCTGCATGTAATGAGTAATCACTGGAACTGTGCGGCGCACTTGAAATGGAACCCCAAATCTCCTGGCAACAGGCTGCATTACAAACCCAGAACTCATCAGATTGCTGACTCACCAGATTAACCCATGGATATCACGCTGCTCTGAACAAATCGACACCCAAGCCCCAGACTGGGCATCCATTCTAAGCTAACTGTCGCACTGAACATTTCGACATTAAAATTTCTTTTCACCAGTCTAATTAGAAAACCTGTATGTATCCTTCCATTCCTTTTCACTGCAAATTTTTGTTCCAACCAAATACTATAACTCCCGTCTATTGGTTTCCCCTGATCTTCTCATTACCCTTCCCATTTATTTTCTATAGCGCGTATTCATTCCTTCTTTGCTAGTCCACCTGCTCTTCTTTACCCATGTCTTCTTAATCGGTCTCATCCTTGTTGTCCCCAACAGACTTTTAATCCTTTCGCATCTCAACATTTAAACTTGTTCTCTCCGATAACTCATCCCTTTGATCTCACTCTGTTTTCTCTCCTCCCACGCTCAGTCACTCAGGCTTTTTCTCCTCCACACCCGCCCACAGCTGCCACGGCTCTCCAACACCTCAGGCAGACCAAACTGCCACCCTCCTTTGCTCTAGCATATACACACCCACTCGCACTTTCTGTTGGCTGTTTTTAAAACAACCATGCTATACCATTCTGAACTCATTCTTACCTGACTTGTCAGAATGACGTCTGTCGTAATCAGTCTGGTTTCTGTGACTAACCAACCACTGTTGTTATTACTATTTATATAGTGCCACCGATGTACCTGGTGCTGTACAATCAACAGTTATAGACAGGTCCCTACCCCCAAGTGGCTTACAATTTGAGAGACAAGGGAGAGGGGAACATCGGGAGAGACAAGAGTACATTCATGAAGTTGAGAAGTTGCAGGTGCATGTGCTTCACTTAGTTACAGGGAACTAGATTCTGAGTGAGGGGGAAGAGGACGCAGTTTCACTCATGACAAGCTAGGGAATGCCTGATGTAAGAGGTGGGTTTTCAGGAGGGATATGGAAGTTGGGAGGGAGCAGAGCAAACGTATCTAGGGAACGAGTTGTGATGTTTTGTTAGAGAATTAAATTCCCGGATGTAAAGGAAAATTCCCAGATGTCTAGAGAATGTCCAAAGGATTAGAGAGTTCTACCTGTGAGGATGGTAAAAAAGTGACTATTGTATAATGTTCTTCATTTAGAATGTTTTGATAAAACCTTGAAAAAGGTGACGCAAGCCAGAAGCGTCACAATTTTTATGCTCCAACTATCTAGACGTTGACAATTGCCTTCAGAACAACATAAAAACCCTTAGAATGTTCTGAATGCATTTTTTTAAAACCGCCTCTATCCTTTCCTTAGCCCCTCTCACCATCACCTAAGGCATGTGTCTCTGGGCCAGATTCCTGTCAGTTGTGCCGTGCTCATACAAGAGACTTACATTACCTTGGCTCACGTGACTACATGGATGCCAGAGTCCATGGGTTCATCTAGGCCTTGAATCTGGATCTGCCATGGAGGGAACAAGAGAACTGCAACATGTAGAGTTGCATATTTTGTCTCCAACAGCCCCAGTCATGGCTTTCTGATGGGTCAGGTCAAACTAGTTTCCTGATTATCTCCTGGCCCTATATAAGTTCCTGCACTTGCCTACAATCCTTGTCTACACAGCCAGAAGACCTCTAATTTCCCAGGTCTCTAGCGCTGTGCCTCAGCTTGACCTACAAGGCCAGCTCCAGGTTTTTGTGGGCCCTTGGGTGACATTGTCAGTGGGTCCCCTGTTTTCCCCATCCTCTTGGACCCACCCAATCCTCCTTTAACCACGCCCCGGCCGCTGGTGTCATCTCGCTAGTCGTTCTGGCTCTGCTCCACACACTGTCAGTCATGCCACCTCACGCTTCGGCCACACTGCGGATGCGCTGGCTGCTGGCAGGAGGCCAAAGCGGAATGGGGAGGTAGTGGTGGCGGCGGCAGCAGCAGCAGCAAGGGGACAGGGAGAGAAGCACTGCACTGCCTTGCCTCACTAGTCCTGCTGCCCAGGTTTTTTTTGGGGGGGGGCAAAAGCCAATGACCGTGGGCGCTGGGAAGACGCCCTATCTCTGGCACTAGCCATGCTGACCTACCTAAAACCCAGCTAGAGCTGAAACAATGGAAGGAGGCAGCATGAGGGAGGGGGTAAAATGGGAGGTACCGCAAATGTGGGGGTGATGCGGGGAAGGGTACTGCGGGTGGGGGTGTCTGGGCAGTAGCAGGCAGTAGAATCCAACTCCTGTAGCCAGCCTGAGTCTGTTGCAACCCAAGCCAGCCACCTCAGGCATATATGCAGGCCTGTGGGGCCAATGCATGTTGGTATATGCAACATCCATAAGTTAAAGTTACTGTATTAAGAATAGTAATGGACTATAGAGAGTCACCAGATGGCACTGCTAAGTTTATGTGTACATGGAAGGGAGATGGGGTTTTGCAGTTGAATTCCTTTGTGTAACCACTCCTTCCCATCTCTCTCATTGTCTCAGTCTCCATTTTGTCTTCTTACTGGCTAGATGCAACTAAGGATCTGTGCCTGAGAAAGCTTAAGTAAAGTTCTGTTTTAAAACCTTCAGCTGCATTTGTCCTTACTGATTGTGAATCAGTTATTACTCTGCAACAATGAACAAAGGCAGAGGCTCCTGGAAATAAACTAGAAATTTGGTTCTATATGATGCTTGAAAACCCTGGGACTCCGGGTCAAACCCTGAGAGGTGAACATAAGTAGTACCATACCGAGTCAGACCAATGGTCTATTAAGCCCAGCATCCTGTCTCTGACAGTGGCCAATCTCTCTCTCTTGGGAGAAGTACCCAACAAGTCACAATGGGCAATCCATTCCTGTTGTTCCAGCCCCCAACAGTAAGAGGTTAGATTGCCCAAACCTACTTGGCTAATAGTCATTAACGGACCTATCCTCCAAGAATTTATCCAATCTCTTTTTAAAACTAGCTACACTACCGGCCTGGGCCACTTTCTCTAGAAGTAAATTCCACAACTTAATTGGGTGCTTAGTGAAAAAATACTCTCTCATTCATTTTAAACCTGCTGACAGTTAATTTCATGGAGTGAAATTCTGGTAAGCAAACCACTCCAGCAGTAGGTGGTAAACAGAGTATGTCTGCTCAACTGGGTATAAACCCAGGATAACGTCAATGATTTCAACACAGGATGGATTTGCATATGGTGATAATTATGTCTGGTAGTAGCAGCGTAGCTTCCATGGAGAGAGGGGACTCAACTGAGCCCAGGCCCTGGACTGAGGGGACCCCTTGGGAAGTGGCCTGAGAGGTGCTAGGAAATTATCAGAGTGGGCAGGGGAGGAAGAAAGGCCAGTGCTGCCCACTCTGAAGATTTCCTAGCTGCGCTCAAGCTGCTTGCAAAGGAACCTACCAGGAAGGAAATCTTCAGAGTGGGCGGGGGTAGAGTGCTGGTCCTGTGCCTGACCACTCTTAAAACCTCCTTTTTGGCAGGATTGTTGCCACTCCAGGGGACTCACTGAGAGCCAGGGTGCCACCACAACCTTTGCAAGGGGAGTCCAGGGCCCCTGGGGAGGGCTGCTGTTGAGGGAGACCCTGCCCCCTTGTCATTATAGGGGCCCATAAGTGGAAGATGAACCTGGGCCCATCATGGGCTAACTATGCCACTGTCTGGTAGCATCCACTCCCATAAGTTCTCTATCTGGGGTACAGGACCTATGGGATGGGGGTCACTGGTGGTTTCCAGGGAGCACATGAAGGAACACATCTGACAAAGCTGTGGCAGACTAGGAGGAGTTTCCAGAATAGCACGATTGCAAGAGGGAGAGGGGGAGAAGACGGTGGGGAGGAAGGTGTTCCTTTGTGTTTGTGGGGACCTCATGTACTCAGGACAAGAAGGGGGGCTGCTTGGTTTAGAAGATTTGAGAGCCGCAGAGTTAAGATACCAGTAGCACAAGGAGGTCTGTTCCCGTGTCACTTCACTGCCAGGGTGGTTTGCTTACCAGAAACCTTTTAGGCACGTTCGGATAGCGGTATTGCCTCTTTGAAGTTTCCAGGGTTTTGAGCAACGTTTGAGTCTTTATCTTATCTCTTGACACAGATGATGTTTTCCCTCATGGCACTCTGCTGCAGACTTTGCTGAGCTTCCACGGTGGACTCTGTATTGAACACTGGTTTCCTGAATACACCAGATCAGCTCCCCTGATCACAGTTTTTGTGGTTTGATCTCTGTTCTGCTCTCTCTGTGGGTTCTCTCTGTTCTTCTCATTGCTTTTAGCTTTGTTGATTTCAGGGTCAGATTAACCATTATGCTCACTGCAGTGCACAGCGTGGGCAGGGCAGTCAGAGGATGCTTATTCTCGGTATTTGTGCATGTCTGTGAAGCTCTGATGAGCCCCCAGATTCTGTACACCACTGGCACCCATGCTGGAGCTTGCAATGTAATTGTTGTATATATTCAGTTCAGCTGGAAAGGCAGCAAAGCATTTCCTACATCCCAGCCTACCCACACTGCCCCCCGCCCAAGTCTGGCACTGGCCAGCTCCTCTGTCAACAGATGGGAGGTTCTACTTGGTTTGGTGTGATGTCCCCATGCCTTTTAGCTCATCCCTGGTTGGGTTACTTACTTACCTTGTACTCGTATTGCTCCTTTCCCACATATCACTCTTTAAAATAATTTGCTTGCTGATTTTGACATTTCAGTGGTGACTCCAAGGTGAGGATTGATGGCATCTTTCCAACCTCTCCCTCCTCTCCTCCCTCCCTCATTATACCCATTTCTGACTCAGAGAGATCATCACACTTACTTTTCATCTCCAAACATTTGACTTTCCCCCCCTGGTTTTAATGTGTGCGATTTCACTCCTCCTCCAAGCTTTGGGCTATTTTATCTTCTTACTTTGGTGTGAAATTTCCAAGGACTCGCAACATCTTTCACAATAAGGCATGAGAAAAACTGAAACAGTCTTTCGGCACAAAGCAGAAAGCCGTCTTTTTCTGCATCTGTGTGGGAAGTTGCTAGAGACAGAATGGTCTAGTGGATGAGCACAGAGCTGGGGTCCAGCAATTATTAATTAAATTATTTTTTGCACAAAATATTTATATCCCGCACCCTCCTGCAAGTTGGGGCATTCTTGAGATCCGTTCCCACCAAATATACATGCATCCCCTTTTGACTAACCATGGGTGGGGGGTGGAGGGACCATGTCCCCCACCTAACTCAGGGGAAGGGTGACAGACAGTCCTTAATTTGGGTGTCTGTCAGCCCTGAGGAGTGGGGACAAAAGAGATTCCACCCCAGTTTTCCTGTAGCTCTTGAGAATGCTTCCAAGCACAGGCACGGATGAATCAATTTATTGTATAACCAATAGGCCTTTACAAAATAAATCCAATACCAATTTCTAAAATAAAATAAACAAACCATACCATGCAGGAACCATTGCCCATTAACAATCATTACCGAGATCATGGAATATTGTAATACTAGCTTATGGGGAAAGTTATTGATCAGAGCACACACAACAACTCCCAGCACAGACCTATAACATGGCTGAGCTTTCTGCTAACCCTCAGGTCTGATGACCAACGTAAGAGTATAACATATTAGTTTAACAGTGTGGGCGCTTTCCTACATGCATAAATGAGGAGAAAAGCCCCTGATTTGCTTCTGCAAGAAATTGAAATCTAGTCCATAGTTTTCTGAAGATCCAGATTGACTGTGCCCACCGCTGCCATGGACATATCCTTGAGGTGGGAGCCATGACATCACTTTGGCCAGGAGATGGCCCGACTGCTGAACAAACATAACGGCAGTTGGGTCAGGGAGGGGGCAGGGAGATGCACAGATGTGCATCTGCCTGGTCCCACCCCCATGCTGCATGGAGCAGCCTGCCCCCCCCCCAGATGATGGGCAGATATGGTGGCCAATGGCTGCCCACAACTGGCAGGGACCCCAACTGGGGTAAGTAAAGCCTGCATGCATTTATCCATAATGGCATGCTTTACACCTGGTCAGGCAGCCATTCCCCAGGCGGTGTTAATGCTTAGCCTAGGCTGTGACTTGGGGATGTTCCCGAGTAATGGGCACAGTCATGTTGAAAAACACCCTTCACGAAAAAGGCTGGCAATACAATGTCACAGTGCAGCTAACCTTTACTACTTTCTGCCAGGTCTTACCTTCAGCTGTTGTTCTGGCAGACACAATCCGCATTGTATTTGGGACTGGGCATGTTTTGTTGATGAAATTGACATGAGCAACGTCTAAGTCTCAAGAGTCTTCTAAAGCAGGTAAAAGCAAATGACAAGCTATTATTATGTGTAATAATCACTTGGGAGGGGCTGTTAGAGAAAGGGGCACTTTGCCATGGAAGATTAGTCTTTCATTTCTCAAAGGCAAGTAAGAACTCTCAATGGAGACAAAGTACTTCAGATGCTAGAAGTTGGTCCAGTAAAAGATCTCATCTGAACTACTTTGTCTCCATCTCTTACATCTGGGATCAACACAGCAGCCATCTTTTGTCTGTAGAATAGAGAGGCTCCCTCCCCACAGCCCTGGTTGGTCACCACTGAAGGTGCTGTAGAGCGACAAAAAGGAGACTTGACTTTCTCTGAACCGCTCATGACTCTCGACCTAGAATTCCCTGGAAGATGGATGTTGGCATGGTGAGCTGGTGCCGTTTAGTAGGGAGGGATCATGGAGTTGTACTTTGGATGGTCAAGGGGGTACATTACATACACACACATTTTGAACTGCTGCTGCTCCACTGATAAATACCATGAGCTCCCAATGAAGTTGTCAGTTCACCACTTCTCAGCAGGTGCTCAGTGTGTCTCAGGGACAAGTCAACCCCCTTTATTCATCTTAAGTATCAGGGCTGGCCCAAGAGTGTGAGGGGCCATGTGCCAATCCTTGTTGCGGGGCCCTAAAGGCTGGCCGGCAAGCTACCGGCAGGCCAGCAGAACCTTATGGCTGGCAGAGCTCTAGGGAGGGGCTTGTCCATTGTAGGCGGAGCATCCAAAAATCCATCAACAAAGAGTTTTCAGCGTTAAGATGTGATGGACAGAACATTAGTTTACACTGGGAACTCCTTGCTGCTGAGTAAAACCCTGCCACTTGGAGACTGAGAGAACCCTCCTACTACCATCTCATCCAGTAAGTGGATGGGACTCCAGTAGGACAACTCGCTCTCTCTCCATCAGTGGTAGTGCCATAGCAG
>QEPC01012358.1:214447-233714 GCA_003113815.1 Sphenodon punctatus
GGAGGAGGGCAGGGGGGTTTAAGAAGGGAGTCAAAAGTAGAGAAGAGGCGACGAGGGTCATGAGAGAAAGATTAGATCCTGGAGGCATAATAGTGTTGTCTAGTTAGGGAGATAGCCGAGGAGAGGGAGAATTTGTAGTGGAGGAAGTCAGGGAGGGAGCGGGATTTGCGTCAGAGGCGTTCGGCAGCCCAGGTGCAGGAGCGGAGGTAGCGAATGTTAGGGGTGAGCCAGGGGCGGGGGTTTTGGGGCTGGACGGGGTGGTAAGAGAGGGGGGCAAGAGAGTCGAGGGTTGAGTAGAGAGAGAGGTGTTGAGAACGGAGATGGCAGAGTCAGGGGAGGAGGAGGAGAAAACGGAGGGGAGGTGGGGAGATAGAGAGGAGGCAAATTCCATGGGGGTAATGGCCTGCATATTGTGGAAGGGGTGCGGAGAGGGGGAGAAGGAGGGGGGTTGGTGGGAGAGGCTGAAGGAGGTGAGGAAGTGATCAGAATTATGTCAGGGATCAAAGAAGAGGTCAGCAAGAGAGCAATTTCATGAGAAGATGAGGTCGAGGGAGTGGCCGTCGGTATGGGTCGGGGAATTGGTAGAACTACACCTTAATAAACTCAAACTGAAGCAGGCTGCATTAGCAAAAACACTGCTTCCAAGTCACGGGAAATAATAATCCTGCTCTATTCTGCACCGGTGAGATCTCCCCAGGAATACCGCGTCCTGTTATGGGCAACTCATTTTAAAAAGGATATTGACAAATTGGAGAAGAGTGCATCCAAAATGACAAAAGGTCTGGAAAGAAAGTCCAGTGAAGAAAGGTTGAAGGAACTGAGAATGTTTAGCTTAGAGAAAAGAAGGGGAAACATGACAGCAGTCTTCAAATTAGGGATGGGCGAACCCAAACAGTTCAGTCATCCGAACCGAACCCGATTTTGGAACCAAACCCGATTTTGGAATTCACTTATGTTCGCCCATCCCTATAACATAATATTCCATTTAGTTCAATGGGGTTTGAATTTCCGAACTGTGTTCGGAAGTTCGGACCGAACTCGAATAGTTCGGTCGACCAAACCGAACTTCCAAACTGAACTCGATTTTCGAACCGAATTTCCAAACTCGGTTCTGTTCGCCCATCCCTACTTCAGATATTCAAAGATGTTAAGGAACTGCTCTCCATTGATACAAGGGGCACGACTAGAAATAAAAAAGCTAATAATAATGGGCTCAGGGTCCAGGAAGGTAGATTTTGGTTAAATATTAGAAAAAACTTTGTAACAGCAAGAGCTGCGTGGCAATGGAACAAGTTGCCTAGGGAGGTTGTAGGATCTCCATTGCTGGAGGTTTTCAGAAAGAAGCTGGGCAGCCATCTGCTGAGGATGCTGTTGCTGTAGCCATCCTGCATCAAAGTAAGGGGTTGGACTAGATGGCCTTTGAGGTACCTTCCAACTATAAATCTAAGATCCTATGGTTCAGCTGAAAACCACAGTGATTCACTTGTTCAATGATTTTTCTTGATGTGGGTGTGATACACAAAGGCTGCCTGTTAATTTCTGGGTGAAGTTCTAGCGATTGTTCTGGAATCTGCCTATCTGGAGAGTCTTTGCAAGGCTCGTACCTCGAACATTGGCACAGGGGGGCAAACTGCATAGCGGGGGGGCGGATTTGTCTTTTTCAGTATATTATACACACACAGTTCTATCCTTCAAGATGTTCCTTGTAACTAAGAAAAAAGCAGATGCACCTGCAACTTCTCAGCTTCATGAATGTATCCCTGTCCCACCTTATGTGTTCCTCTCCTTTGTTGCCCCTCCCTTTGTCCATTCTAGACTGTAATCCCTTTAGGGCAGGGACCTGTATCTGTAATCATGACTATCTGGTGCCAGGCACATTGCTGGCTCTATACAAATCAGCAGCAGCATCTCCCTCTGTGCTTTGCTTTATTTTTGGCTATATAATTGCTACATGGCAAAGGCCCATGGAGCAGTATACAAGAGCGTTTTATGTCTTGTACAAATCTAACAAGACTAGGGGTAAAAGCAGATGTGTGGCCGGGGGGACTGCTCCCCAGGATGCCCCAAGGTGGAAAATCGCAGGCAACACAGCCGAGGTCGGGCCAGGGCACTGAACGGACGTGGACGTGACCAGGGAGCCGTCCCATCGGCTGCACGGCCCAAGAGTACAACAAACGTGCAGGCAGTCGGCCTTGCTACCCAGTGCTCCCAGCACCCCATCATGACAGGCAGCCATGGTGGCCAATGAGGCACAGCTATGCTGGGGCACAACAGACGTGCTAACCCACTACAGCCCGCTTTGGCCCACTGTGGCCTGATTGGGCAAGACTTAGCCCAGGCTGTAACCTTGGAGGCTTTCCAAGGTCACAGCCCCGACTAGCCACCAACACGGCCCAGAACAATCCCAGGCCAACATCTGGTGGCGCCTGCATACTCGTGCAGGTGGGTCTCGGGCCACAGCGGGCAGGCCAAGGTCACGTCTGTTTTTACCCATCATGGAAGCAAGCACAGAGCGGTTGTTATACATTAATTCCCAATTACTACTAGCCTACATTCCGATATAATTTTGAGTGCCAGAGTTACCTATTTTAAACACGTTAGTCATTCAAAGGAGAGAAAGAGAACAAACAACAAAAATGTTCATTAGATTGTGCACACAGGGCATGAAAGTAGTTTCCTGTAACAGGTATCTGGAGTAATAAACAGCAAGTGACTCCCTTCTTTTTAGTGCGATCACCTGGATAATTCTGAGGGATCTACACCAAGAGTATCATTGTATTTTTCTTTGTATTAATTTTTCAAGAGATCAGCCTGTCAATCACTATTAGATGTCCCCATTACTAAGAAAAAGGGCTCTAAGACCATCACCCTCTGTCCCACACATGCTCACTTACCTGGCTCACTAGACTCTGGGGCCCCCTCCTCTCATGTGGGCCAGCCCACAGGGCCCGATTCAGACCTGCATGATGATCTTCTTCTCTGCACACGTGTTGCTCCTCTTGCTGGTGGCGCTCCCCAACACACGTGTGTTGGACCTCTACTGCGTCTGCGCAGCATTGTTGCTGGGACTGGGAGTCCCTCCCCAAGTCCCCTGCCTGGCCCGCCCACCATGTGCTCTTGCTCGTCCCAGAACTGCCTGGATGTGCTGTGCCCATGCGCCCGGCAGGCTTCCCCGCGCAGATGATCATCCAACTGAAGATCGGGTAAGAGATAGCGCCTCCTGAGTCTCCTCTGACCTAGCCGTCAAGCCCCCCCTCCAGTGGGGTCCTGGAGCATGCAGAGCCCATTGTGTGGTGAATGCAGGCTAACGTGTGCCCACGTTCCATCAGTTAGGTTTCGCGCAACCTCCACACATACAGGTCCACCAACATCATAGAGGCGCAGGTGAAAAGCCTAGAACGTTCCAAGGAGCTACCACTTCCAGCCCCTCTCTCCACTCTTGCTTTTACTGATGCACACATAACATCTGTCTTAAAAGCCCACTGTGCAATTTTCAAACATACATTCTTCCAGCCCTTCCTGGTTGGCAGTATGTGCTAGGACTGTAACTCTGTACTCCGTTTTCCTCATTTTTTTTTACTGAGTAAACAAAAAATCAGTACAATACTTGGCACTATGTGCAAGTCCCCTAATGTAGTGGGCAGGAAGAGGGGTAGGCACAGGGGGCAACTGCAGTGGACAGAAAGGGGGAGGGGCAGCAAACACACCGAGAGGACTGGATGCACCAATGGAGTTGAAGTAGAGCTGGCTCGCCACCTGCTACTACTGCCAAGGTGCCTCAACACTGCAACCCTGGTGAGGTGCCCCAGAACTGCATGTCTCCCGGCTACAGGCCACCATTTTTTTCTCTGGAAGCTTGCTGGGAAATGTAGTCTAGCATGCTCCCAGAGAGCCAGCATTCTAATGCTCTCTAGGAGCATGCTAGACTACATTTCCCAGCATACTCCCAGAGAAAAGATGGCAGCCAGATCTCCTGGCCGGCAGCCAGGAGTCGTGCAGCACTTCACGAGGCTCACAGTGCAGAAGGGACCTCACCAGTGCCGGCAGTGAGCCAGCTCCATTTCGACTTCACCAGTGTATCCAGTCTTCTTGGTTAATTTGCTGCTACCCCTTCTTCCCCCTCCCATCATGCCTCTTAAGGGACTCGGTAAAACATTCAACAAAATACTTAGTATTTTACTGAGTATTTTGCCAAGTACCAAGTGGGACCAAATATTCAACAGTATTACCAAGTAGCTCCTGGGAACTCGGGCCCAGTACTCAGAAATACTCATGAATAGTTGTTCTTCTCCTTGGTTCAACCCTAGTGCATGTCCCACGCTTGCTCTTTCCCAGCCATTGCATTCTCTGTAACAATTTACAGAGGATTACCATCACGAGGGCCATGGCTCAAATTGACAGCCAGGCAACAACCAGCACCACCACCACCACTGCACAATGCCGCATTCCCTGGACAGAGGAAGAAACCAAGGCCTTTCATCGCTCTATGGGGAGAGCAATGCCATGGTGAAGTGCTATAGGAACAATGCGGTGTTCCAAGAGTTCTCAGACCAAATGGCGCAGAAGGGCTACACCCGGGACACGAACCAGTGCCAGAAACAGGTCAAAGACTTGAGGCACAGACAACAACTTCACTTCCAGCTGCAGGAGGCAAACATCACCCTATTACAAGCTTTGGGGAGGGTGGAGGAGAGACAGGGATGGCTGAGCATGCGCAAACAGCAACTGTAGCAAAAAAGCCCAGCTCCCAGCCATGCTCATTTAATTTGTCATCTCTCTGCCAGATAACTAACACACAGAAAGCTGGTTTGAGACTAATGTCTTCACGGCTAAAACCCCCTAAGAAGCTGAGGCAAAAGAACTCACTGGACCAGTATTACCAGCAGATAAGAAACGAGCAGCCTGTAGACCCAGCGGGGGGCAGAGAGAACATGGAGGCGGTGGGAAAAGCAGCAGCAGACCTGGGGTTTGTGGAGAACATTCAGCAGCTTGTACAGGTACTGAGTGAGATTAATAGGGGGCCTGGTGAAAGCCGAGCAAGCCAGACAGACTTTGTTTGGAGAAATCACTAAATTACAAACCCTATTACGAGTTCCTTGACTGGTTCCTCTGTATGGATGGAGCCATTGTTGCATCCCACCTGTATGGCTGTGCCTTCGCCAGGGGCCAGAAACAAGTGGATATGGCTCCCCTCCTGCCCACTCCTGCTGTACCAACTACCTCTACAGCCACTCCCACTGCAACTGCTCCCAGTCTCACCATAGAAGTCACACCCATCATCTGACATTCCTCCATGCCTGTCCCTGCCCTGGAACCAGCACGACTCAACATGGACACAGACACCATGACTCTCACAGTGTATCCCCTCAAGCTTAAGAGCCAGCCCTTGTTAGAAGAATCACCCAAGATTCTGGTCAAAGGCAAGGAGGACATGGATGCCACCTTTGTAGAGGCGGCGATGGAAGGTGGAGAAGAATGGTAAGTTAATGCACTGGGGTGTGGAGGTTCCATTTTTCTGTATGTTCTTCATTCCTCTACAGCAGGGGTGGGAAACCTTTTCTGTTCCGGGGGCCACATTGAAAATTAGTACAAGTTCTGAGGGCCACATAACAGTTGGGATGCTTAACAGGTGTATTCAAGAAAAGGAGGACCCAGATCATGGATCTGTGCCATGGATCTGTCTCCTACCCTTGTGTGCATGCCCTCCTCTCTGTCCCGTTATCCTGAGCTCAGTTTTTCAGTGCTTGGGAGTAAAGAATGGATCCAGGAGGAAGATCCAGACACTGGAAAGGGGGCACATAAAAACTTGCTGAGGGCCGCATTTGACCCCTGTGCCTGAGGTTCCCCACCCCTGCTCTACAGTGATCTTGGAATGATAACTGCATGGTGCTGGGATCCTGCTGCAGCAACCACCCCAGCAGCAGCATAGGACAGGTACTTATTCCTGCTTCCATTTGAATGGGAGGAGGGCTAAAAATTGTGTGGCTGGGGGCCTGAAACACAATAGGAAGGTGGATGGGGCACTCTGAACAAATGGTATTCCTTGTTGTCTTGCTACAGGATCTGCCAATGCATCAGATGCAGATGGAACCCCCTGTCACAAGTTTCCAGCGCAACCAGGACCTGCAGGTCTGCAACTGGCAGTGCAGGGAGGATTTTACTACCTCTTGGGGAAACCACACTGCAGGCAAATGAGATCTATGGCACAATTAATGGCATGGCCAGGGAGCATAGGTAGCTGGTGGGGCAGACTGCAAGGCCTTTACTGCCAAGGCCCACCTAGACACTGGCAGGAGGACGGGCACTGGGCCCGCCTCTGGCAGCAGTATGAGCAGTCGGACTGTGTGATCAAGAAGACGAGCAAGGAGATTAGTCAGATGTGGGCGTGTCATACAGCTCCCTATGGAGGGGGTGCAGGGAGTTGGCACTCACCAACTCCGGGATCACTCACAAAAAGATAATTTGAAATAGTTCATTGATGCTCATTAAAAGGTCACTGATGGTGGGTGTTGTGTTGGGGCTAGCATTATGTTTGATGTGCTGACCTGGCACAATATGTCCGAGATCTTTCCAGCTATGTGCTGCTCTGCTTGGTTCAGCTCATCCTGAAAGAGGGGAACTAGCTCGCTAGAGCTAACTGGCAGGGGGGTTCTTCAATGTGGCTGTTCTCGCAGATGTTATGGAAAACATCGGTGGTGGTAGTTGAACCGGAGCAGTCTCTAGCTGGAAATCAATCCTTGCCACAATTGATCTCCAGTGCTGTTTTAATAGCCCAAAAGCCCTCTCCTCAACAGACTGGGTGGTTCTAAGGTGTCAAAGTATCTTTGCTCTGGGGTGCAGGCAACACCGTATGCGTTCATTAGAGATGTGCGAACCAAGTTCGTGGGTTTGGCCCGTTTGTGAACACCCCAAATTCAAACTTCCCCCCACCTGAACTGGCCGAACAAAGTTCGGGTTCTGAACCCGTGTGGGTGGGGGGCAGGGGGGAACCCAGTTTTCCCTCTCCCCTCCAGGCTTCATGGGTGGAAGGGGCACCGGGGCTCACCTCCCCCCCCCCACCCTGCCCAGCATTGTACTTTTTTTTTAAACCCACCTCCACCCCAGGGATTGACCTACCTGGTGGTGCTGGGGCTCCGACCCCGGGTCCAGCAGTGGAGGCGGGTCCGGTGGCAGCGGCGCTCCAGAGCGCTTCAGGCATCCACTAGGCCTTCTAGTTTGAAAGCCTAGTAGAGGCCTGAAGCACTCCGGAGCGCCGCCACCGCTACTGCCACTGCCGCCGACCAGGTAGGTCGATCCCTGGGGGGGGAGGGGAGGTTAAAAAAAATTACAATGCTGGGCAGGGTGCAGGGGGGGGGGGAGGTGAGCCCCGGCACCCCTTCCACCCACACAGTCTGGAGGAGGGGAGGGAAAACCAGCCCCTCAGCCCCCCGAACGGGTTCAGCCCCCCTGAACCCATTCGGCCAAATAGCCCAAACCCCGAATGGTTTCGGGGGGCCGAACCCCAAATGGGCTGAACACTGAGCCCCCCTGTGTTCGCACATCCCTAGCGTTCATGAACCACGGCTTCAGTGGATAGGCAGGCTAAGCAGAAGAAAGGAAGGTCTGGACTACAGTAACAAGCACAAGGAATTCTCGGCATGCATTCCCATGACTGGGGCATCCATGAACTCTGCACCAAATGTTTTGAACAGCTTAAAGAGCTGGGTGGCAGCCTAGCTAGGACTGGCTGCATGCCGCCCATGAGAAGCTATTGGCCATGTGTCCTAGTAGGAATGGCTGTGCGCTGAGTGTGAGCTGCTATTGGTTACAGGCCAGCTATTGGTTGAAAAAGGTTTTACAAAGCTAGTTTATGCTGTGTGCGTGTGCATGCTGCTGCACCGGCAGTGTCAGTCCATGTGGTCCAACTGCATAGATACTTCTATCAGAAGCACGTCAGTGCACACACCAATTCAACTAAAAATGTTACAGCTGCTAACATCATGGAAGCATGCAATTTTTTAATTCAGGTGGGGGGAAACCACTGAATGTTTATATTTATTTATTTATTTATTTATTTTATAGATTTATATCCCGCCCCCTCCTGCAATGCAGCTCGGGGCGGCTAACAGCAATAATAAAAAACAATTAAAATCAATTAAAATATAAATATAAAATGCATCAATAAAACAGGGCTAAAAGACAGTAATAAATAAATAAATGGGCGGGGGATTAAAATCACCCCCCCACCCTCCCTCCCAAAGGCCTAGGCAAACAGCCAGGTCTTACAGTTCCGCCGAAATATCAAAAGGCTTGGGGCCAGGCGAGCTTCCTCCGGAAGGGAGTTCCACAGCCGCGGCCCTACCACCGAGAATGCCCGCTCCATCGTGGCCCCCCGCTTAACACGGGGGACCTCCAGGAGGGCACCCCCGGCAGACCGCAGGAGTCGTTCCGGGGCGCGAAGGGCGAGGCGGTCCCTAAGGTAAGAGGGGCCAAGGCCGTATAGGGCTTTATAGATCATTACTAGGACCTTGAACCTGGCCCGGCACACTATCGGCAGCCAGTGCAGCGCTCGGAGCACCGGTGTAATGTGCTCCCGGCGACCCGTCCCCGTAAGAAGACGGGCCGCCGCATTCTGCACCAGCTGCAGCCTCCGGGCCAGGAACAAGGGAAGCCCCACGTAGAGCGCGTTACAGTAGTCGAGTCGCGAGGTGACGAAGGCATGGATGAGGGAGGCCAGGTCCGGGCCAGAGACATACGGACGCAGCCTACGTACCAGATAAAGCTGGCGGAAGGCAGCCTTCGCGGCTGCCTCCACCTGCTGCTCCAGCCGCAGGCCTGCGTCCAAAATGACCCCCAGACTCCGGACCTGCTGAGCTACAGGGGGGCAAACCCCCCCAATCAGGGGGGCCACCACCCCCTTCGCCCTCCCCACCACCATTACCTCCGTCTTATCTGGGTTGAGTTTCAGTCTGCTCTGTCGCATCCAATCCGCCACGGCCTCCAAACATTGGGATAGCACCGAGACAGCAGGGTCTGGGTCGGTAGAAAACGAGAGGTACAGCTGAGTATCATCAGCATACTGGTGACATCGCACCCCGAACCCTCTCACGACCTCCCCCAAGGGCTGCATATAGATGTTAAATAATAATGGAGACAAGATCGATCCCTGCGGAACGCCACACGGTAAGGCGCGGGGGCTCGATGTTTCTTCCCCCAACACCACCCGTTGGCTCCTCCCCGAGAGGAATGAACGGAACCATTCAAGAACAGTTCCGTCCAGACCCCCCCGGTCACGCAGTCGTCTCAACAGCAGCCCATGGTCCACGGTGTCAAAAGCGGCCGAGAGATCGAGCAGGATGAGAAATGTCGAACATCCCGCATCCATCTCCCGGCGGAGGTCGTCCACCAAGGCCACCAACGCCGTCTCGGTGCCATAGCCGGGGCGGAACCCAGATTGAAACGGGTCAAGGAGCCCGATATTATCTAGATGACCCTGGAGCTGGAGCGCCACTGCCCGCTCAATAACCTTCCCTAAAAAGGGAAGGTTAGAGACAGGTCGGTAGCTGGCGAGCGCGTCTACGTCCAACGATGGTTTTTTCAGCAGGGGGCGCACCACAGCCTCTTTTAAGCAAGGCGACAACCTCCCCTGCCGAAGGGACGCATTCACCACCCTCGCCAGCACCGTCCCCAACGTCTCCCCGGAAGCTTTTATTAACCAGGACGGGCACGGATCTAGTTGACAACACGTGGCCCTCACAGACCCCAGGACATCCACCACATCGGCCGGCGTCACTTCCTGAAACTCACCCCATAAAGATGGACCAGACGGACCCTCCGCCCCCCCGCGCTCTTCCCCTACTGCTATCAACCCAGCGTCGAAATCGGCCTGAATCCGAGCGATCTTGTCTGCGAAGTAGATGACAAACTCCTCACAGCGGGCCCGGGACAAGTCCCCATCCAGGCGGAGGGAGGCCGGACTAACCAGCCCCCGCACCACCCGAAACAGCTCCGCTGGACGCGACTTCGCAGACGCTATGAGGACGGCGAGGAATTCCTTCCTCGCCGTCCTCACAGCCTCCACATAGGACCGCAAATGGGCCCTATGGAGAAGACGATCGGAGACAGACCGAGTCCGACGCCAGCGTCGCTCTAGCCTCCTGCCCACACGCTTCATACACCGCAGCCCCTCAGTAAACCAAGGGGTCCTGCGGTGACGAGACCGAGGCAGAAGGCGCCTCGGAGCCACCCTGTCAATGGCCTCCTCCAGCAAGATGTTCCAATGCCGGACCAGCTCATCCACAGAGTGACCGTCCACATCCAGGGTAAGCTCCCTCAGGACCTCCTGGAACCGCTGGGGTTCCATCAGCCTCCGAGGGCGGACCATCCTAACTGGTCCCTTCCCCTTCTGGAGGGGGCGCGCTAAAAGACCGGCCTGAAGGAGGTAATGGTCCGTCCACGACAAGGGCACCGCTGTCACCTCCCCCACAACCGGACCCCCCGCCTCAAGGCCAGAGCCGAAGATCAGGTCGAGGATATGTCCCCCCACGTGGGTCGGGCAGATCACCTCCTGGGACAAGTTCATAGTTGCCATGGCGGCCATGAACTCCCGCTCCGCCCCAACAAGGCCGGCATCGGCGTGGACGTTGAAGTCCCCCAGAACCAAAGTCCTGGGGGAGCCCAACACCACCTCCGAGGCCAGCTCCGCTAGAGCGGTAAGGGATGCCGCCGGGCATGAAGGGGCCCGGTACACCAGCAGCACCCCTAGCTTGCCCCCAGCCAAATCGATCACCACGTGCAGAGCCTCTACACCCACAATCTCCGGCACTGGATACCTCCTAACAGGCCAGTCTTCCCTAAAAACAATAGCTACGCCTCCTCCCCGGCCGCTCATGCGGGGCTGATGCTGCACGGCATACCCAGCTGGAACCAGATCCGCCAAAGTTGGACCGGCCAGATCATCCAGCCAGGTCTCCGTGATGCATGCGAGGTCCACGGCCCCATCCACGATCAAATCGTGGATAATCGGGGCCTTGTTGACCACGGACCTCGCATTCATCAGCACCAGCCCCCCACGCGCGGACCCTGGACCCGGCACCTCCCTCCCCCTTAGTGGGGGGGTGATGACCTCCACCTCCCTCAGGCACCGTGGACCCCTAGGGGCCCGTGCCTTCCCACCCCATGGACCATACCGTCCGCGCCCCATCACGACCCCAATGGCCATGCCCTCCCCTCCGTCCACCCAATCCCGGCCCTTCAGACCCGGCTGCTTGCCCCCCGGCCCTCCCTCCCCCCCTCCCCCCCATAACCCTCCCCCCCCAACCATACCCTCCCCATTCTCCCTCGGTCTCCCCCTCTCACGGGGAGACCGAGCCACCCCCTCCCCCCCAACCCTCCCGGTCCTCCCCCTGCTCTCACCAGGGGGAGTCCCTGGGTCCACCCCCCACATTACCCCCCGTATCAATACCCCCACCCTACCACCCTAGCCCTGAAAGATAAAAAGCCTGCCCAATATAAACACAAAAAAAACCCCTGCCCCCCTGCAGTCCCCCAGAAGTGCCCCCGAAGTGCCGCGCCCTTTGGCCGCGGCCCTTCGGCCGCGAGCCTGCGGCCGCAGCCTGCAGCTCCAGCCGCTGCCTGTGGGCTTTTAGCCCCTGCTACTTCCGGGTGGGGGGGGAGGGGACAGGACAGCCCACGTGGCTGCCCTCTGCGTTCCCCCCCCCAACCCCCGACCTCACAGTTTTTACTTTGTTCCCCGCAGGTGTTAAGAAATGGTCAGGTGGAGGGATCTGCAAGGCCATAAAGGTCACTGGGCTCAGAATGTATTTGGGAGCAGATCTGCTCATTGGTTTAAAAAAGCTACTCATTTTCTTATCTTTTAAGAGTAACAGTTTTTGCTTGCATAACACCAAAGACAACTATTCCTGCAGGTTGTTTGCCTGAGAAAACCAAACAGCTTTGGCTTTTGTCTGTGGCCTCTAGGAGTAGGGGGCTCAGAGAATTGGGGGGGGAGGAGGAAGTGATGGATACCCTGGCCTTTGTTGACATTTGGATGAGAACTGACAGAGAGAACTGTCAGACCCATCCTCCGAGACAGTCTATGTGCTCATAGGGTGGTGCATGCACATTAAAGGTTTCATGGCAGACACCATGCTATCCTGATGCAGTTCCAAGTTCAGCAGAACGGAAGAGTGGAAACCCCAGATAAGTTGAGAGAATGGCATGTGAACGAGACCGACTTTTCTTGATGTTTCTGCTGGTCAGACGTAGGGCACTCACTAGCAGAGGCTGGACCTTCCCTGCTGTTTTTTCTCATCCCTGCCCTGCTGACAGCGAGAGGATAACCGCAGGGCCACCAGGAGTGCCTTGATCAGATGGCAGACCTGAATTTCTTCTGGGAAACAAGTGACTCTGGGTACAGGGAATGTGAACTGACTGAATGAGAGCTTGTTGCCCTTTATGAGGTTTAGACACTCAGAAGTTCAGTGTGCCCTCACAAACAGGGGTGTTTCCCACCCCCACCATATGGGTAAAACCAGACGTAACACTAACTCCACTTTAACATTCTTATGCATGTTGCAGGGCTGCATAGGGCACCAATACAGTCCTGAAACATGCATTAAAAAATATTAAAGTGGTGTTAAAATAGAGTTAGCATTATGTCTGTTTTCACCCTTAGATAATACAGCAGATGCTAGAGAGGGAGTACAGAAGACGCATGCTTGACTGGGGGTTTTATGTGAGCCAAGAGAAATTTCCAACACCACAGTGGGTGAGAGCCCAACAAAAATATGTGCCGATACCTGCTATTACAACACTTTGAGCCATAGATGCAAGAAACAAGGTAATGACAACATTCAAAAACAGACTGCTTTCGATTTTTACTTTTGCTTTTAATTTTCACTATAGACACTCAATTAAGTATGCAATTTGCTCAATACATTTAGAATTATGTGCATACCAAAAGGTTATTTCCAACCACCAAGTGCTGGCAGGTATAAATGTAGGTATGAACCTCTTTGGGTGGGTGGGGACAGCAGGCACTGGATCACCTCCCAGGGTCATAGCCCAGAAGAAAGGAACAGCTGGTGCACCTTCTTCTTCCCATGGTTCACCTCAGCTGTGAGTCATCATAGGGACCAGGATACTAAGAAGGGGTGGGGTTGGCGGGTGGACAAGGAAGAATGCCTGCCTGTGTATTAGGCTTGTCACGCTAAACCTCTAAGCGGGGGCTGAGTGAGGGCTCCCTGAACATGAAAGAAATACACACATAGGGCACTGTCCATTTATTAAGCTCTACACACTAAACAAGTGGGGGCTGCACAGACCAGACCCAGATTCCAGGGGGCTATTGTCTTGTTTAACACCTGAAGTGTTCTAACTTGATGACCTCTTCACCAAAAACAAACAAAAGTTTGCTCTGTTCCACATACATAGGTTGGTGCTTGTCTAGAGTAAGTCTTTTTAGGATTAGGGTCCACACAATAGTCACTCGGAGAATTAGCTCTACGTGTATTTATTTAGAGTGTCCTCAACCATACAGCCCGCCAAGCAGCCCCCATCTGCTGTTAGGCTCTCAGCCTGGGCTTCACTTCCCCAGCAAGACCCATAGACCGCTTTTAAACGAGGTGCTGAAAAGGGCCTCCTGAGCCTCGCGTTAAAAGAAAAGCTGCACGGGGAGTGTTTACAAGTGACGTGCTCCCCGCTGTCAGCAGTGGCGGCAGCTGGAGATGCGTTGCTTTGAAGAGGCGCGTTCTGAAAGCCTGAAAAGTGAGGCTTTCAGAAAGCGCCTCTTCAAAGAACCGCATCTCCAGCCGCTGCCACTGCTGACAACAGGGAGCACGTCACTTCCAGCAGCACGGAGAGAGTGTAAACACTCCCCTCGTGGCTTTTTTCTCAACGCGGGGCTCAGGAGGCGCTTTTCAGTGCCTCGTTTAAAAGTGGCCTTATAGTCTCTCCAGCCAGGCTTCCCAACTCTGGCTATCACACAAGTCCCTTGTCAGTTCCTTCTGGCTTAGGCCGCTTTTAGACGAGCGGCGGTCCGTTTCGCGTCGGCGGCGCGCATATTTTGAAACTTCCGCCTGGTCTAATTAGATGAGACGGAAGTGGCTTAATATGCGCATATTACGGCGGAGGCGCATTTTTTAAGTGCGCAAATTAAATACCTTGATTATGAGGTATTTAATTCACGCACTTTAAAAATGCGCCTCCGCCGTAATATGTGCATATTAAGCCACTTCCGTCTCATCTAATTAGACCAGGCGGAAGTTTCAAAATATGCGCGCCGCCGACGCGAAACGGACCGCCGCTCATCTAAAAGTGGCCTTAGTCCTTTAGAGGAGCTCACAACCCAGATCCTTCTCCTTCAGCAGCCCAGACGCAACTGACCATCGTTGACTCTGCTGCTTCCTTTCATAACATGGGAGCACGTCCCAAACACAGATATTTCCTTCTGGTGGCCATTTTGAGTTCAGCCAGCATCCATTTTTACTTCCCTTCAGGATAGAGCAGTCTCTTCTGGCACTTCCCTGCCACACCCCTCCCCCTTGGAGGAGAGAGCCCTCTCTCTCAGATAGGCTGTCTTACATCAGTCCCACGTCTATTTCAATACACATTTCCACACTTTCAGAATTCAAATACAATTTACAGTATTTAACATCTGTTACCAACTCCACACAGTTCACTTCAGGCTCTCTGGCCTGGCTCTCAGCTCACCAAGTCCCAACCCAACAGCCCCTTGTCTGCTATGTTGTGAGGACATGCTGGGTTTCCACAGCAGGTTTGCCTCTTGACTTATTTTCTTCTCCTCGGGAATAATAGCCAGAAGCCCCTGTCTGCTGTGAAATCTCAGCTCTTTGATTACACTCTCCTCTCACGAGTCTCTTATTAGGGTCATGTACAGGGTTCTCAACCTATATTTCTTTATGTGCTCCTCTCAGGAGCTATTGCACCCCTCAGGAGTGAAGTTATCAGTTTAGGGCTATGCCCAGGGTTCTCAACCCATTTTTACCACACAGCATTTTTGACACATTTTGTTAGCAGCCCGTCTGCTTTTATGTGGCTCCCTGCCCAAATCATTAGATCAACATTCAGCCCCCTGGCTTACCACATCAATGATAGGGTTCCCAAACCTCTTTTGACTTTCAGCATTCTTCAAGACCCTTCCCAAGGGTAGGAGCCAGGCCCAACCAGCCATTCTCAGCTTGGGACGGTTACTCATATGTTTTCATCCCCCTTTTCTCTTTTGCCTCTCCCAGACTCTCATTACTTTGTTCATCATTTCCCACTCCATCTGACTTCCCCAAGTCTTCATATTTTGCAAGAGTATTTCTCAGTTCTTCAGCCTCCCGCTGGAGGGCTGCATTTTTCCTCTCAGCTAACTTTTCCCTTTTTAAGACTATCTTCCATGAATCTCCATTTGAGAGGCTTGGTCTTTTCTCTCTATTTTTGGGCTCATAGCCTCATTTTCCCCTGTCAGGACTATCTGTCCTTGCTCTAACTTCTTTTCCTGGGCCCTCTGGCCCATCTCTTTTCTAGAGGTTCCCAGCCCTTGACCCTCAGTCCTACCAGCCCTGGGTACTCTTCCCCCCCCCCCCCCAATCTTGCTACACAGCCTTGGCTTCTTCACCTGGCTACACCCTTGGCTCTGGGTCAGCCAAAGCCAATTCCTTAGTTTCACTTCTTCCTGGACTATCCCGTCTCTCTCTTTGCGGGCATGCCCTTCTCAAGTGCCCCACCTTAGGACAGTACCAACACCTAATTACAGGCTCATCAAACCCAGCATATGCATAAGTCCCCCTCCTCTGGAACCCCAGAGTCCAAGACCTTCTTTCAATCTTTATGAGGGGACACCATCTTTGCACATGCCCCAAATGTCCACATCCACAGTATAGTCTTGGGGTACCCCATATGTGGATCCCCATACCTCCTTTCCCACGCTGTCTGTCTCCTCAGCTCACACAGCAGGGTCCTCAAGTCTCTAGCTGCTTGGGTCATACCCTTCTCCAGGCGCTCTGCTGCAATTCAGGCTCCACATATCTCAACAAGCTGCTCCAAGGTCTTTAGCTGTGACACACTCCTCCAGCCACCACCTTGCATTCTCCACTTCCTGGTCTCACCAGCATCTGCTTCTGACCCAGGCTAACCTGACACTCACAGGGAGTGCACACAGGCTGCTTCTCAATTCTCCCTCTTTGGGTGCAAACCTCCTACTGCAGACTTCAGTAGCCTCCCGGTTGTGGGTCACACGCCCTTTCTATGCAGTCAGCATGACAGCCAGTGTTAGAGGGTGCCCACATTCTCCAGCCACTTTGTAACAAGGTGGTGCTTATCCACAGTAAGTCTTTGCAGGATTAGGGCCCACACAATAGTCTCACTCAGGGAATTAACTGCATGCGTATTTTATTTATCGTGTCCTCCACCAAGCAGCCCCTGTCTGCTGTTAGACTCTCAGCCTTGGCTTCACTTTCCCAGCAAGCCCCTTAGCCATTAGTCTCTCCAGCCAGGCTTCCCAGCTCGGACTATCACACAAGCCCCTTGTCTGTTTCCTCTAGCTTAGTCCTTTAAAGCAGCTAACTACCCTGCTCCGTCTCCATCTGCAGCCCAGACACAACTGACCCTCACTGCCTCTGCTACTTCCTTCTACAGCCTGGAACCACGCCCCAAACACAGCTACATCCTGCCGGTGGCCATTTTTAGTTCAGTCACTGGCCATTTTGATGTACCTTCAGGATACAGCAGTCTCTGGTGGCACTTCCCTGCCAGAACACCCTTTCCCCACACGTGCCAATTTTCAAAAGAAAATTTCTAGTGGTTTAAAAGTCACAGTTGTTACAACATCCCAAGGGAAGATGGGACTCAGAACTTCTCATCTTTGCTACACTGGAACAATAGTTTCAAATAAAGCTAAATTACACTGATCGTCTCCATTTTGACAAAACAGTTCCACAAAAACAGAACAGCTGGCGAAATTTCAATTAAAATTCCAGTTGCAAACAGTTTTTGATCAGAATTCCAATTGATCCATTTTGTGCATGTGCAAAATGGCAAAAGTTTTTTTTTTTAACATTCTGGTTTTTGATCAGAATGATTGAAACATCCAGTTCTGACAGAATCTGGAACCAGGGTGAAAATTTTGTTTCAGACCTACTGTGAGCTTCATGGGACACACTTAAAAATGGTTTAACTTGAGTATGAACTTGAGTACTAATGAAACTGAAAGCCCTTGAATCAGACTGTGTGATGGGGAAGCTCTACTGAACTTGTTGTACCAAACAAAATTGCCAAGTTCAGTGCTGTGCTTATTGCTGGATTTGTTAATTTGCCCATGCTGGGGATTCTCATGGAATCTGGTGATTCCCTTCAGCTAGAAAGTCAGCACAACACTCACTGCCATTAGAATGCCCCACTCACGCTCATGCGGATGATTCTCATCTCCTTCTTCAACAGAATTTGCTTACATATTTTCCTTTCTTAACCTGCTGCAATTTAGCCAACATTTCAGGAGACCTCTTGGCAGAGCAGGCTCAGAGCACAAGTGTGTTGTTTTGAGCTGAATACCCTGACCTCCAAGAAACCAGCAGGGAACCTATTTTCCAGGTAATGTTTCCTAAGTCTTTGCAGAATAAAGCTCTCTCTTTTGAAAGCATGCTATACTGAGTCCAAACAATCCAGGCCCAGGCAAGATTTGCCACATGTGCTGGCCACTCGGATGCAGTAAGTCCAGAGGTTCCCAAACTGTAGATCGGGACCTCAAATGAGGTAATGCAGTCTATCAGTGTTTTTAAACGTGACAGTACTACACATGGCCACTCATCAACCACTCACCCACCGCTCATTTGAAGGCGATGTGGGTGGATGTGTGCTCTCATTACCCATGCAGCACCCACTCATGGCTACTCACGGGGCACTACTGGAAACTCCAGTGCACCGTGCAGGGGAAGCCAAAAAGATACGGGGGATAGGCGCCCACACACCCCTGCCCGTATGGACTGGGGCACCCACCCACATCAGCAGACAGAACTACAGCCCCACTGCCTCCCCAGTCCCACCCACAGCCCTACTGGGAGGGAGCTCTTAAAGGATACGCACACAAAATACACCACCACATTGACTCAAAGCACAACAAACCCCTCTTGTGATGCACAAGAGAAGAGCCAACACCATGGAGGACAGCAGCTTGGACAGCAGTGTCCTGTATATCCCGCCCAGTATGCACATCTGCTCTGTTGTTGCCCGGGACTGCCATGGTTGTACCAGCTCCTGGGCAGGAAGGGGTTAGTGAATGCCGTGGCTTTATATTTCTATGGTGTGTGTCCGGGGCTGTGTGAGAGCACTTGGGCGGGGCTTGGGGCAGGGGTTGTTGCCAGATGAGGGAGAATGGCTGCCCCATATGAGTTGTTCACAGGACCAGTCCATGATACCAGGAGTGCGTGGAGGCTGCCTGTGTGAGCGCGGTGGCCATCCTGGGAGCCCCCCTTTAGAATAGCTCCCCACTCACTCCACATGCATGGGTGCTCCACAGCGATGCCACTCAGTGCCCACACACTCCAGCCTTGTTCATTTAAAAACACTCTGAATGGGGTCACAATCCCTGTCATGGTAAGAAAAGCTCAACCAGGTTTTTTGGGTAAATAATACAGTCTAGCCACAAAACAGGTGGGGTAGTCGACTGGGCAGTGAGTGTTGTCCTGACTTTATAGTTGGGGCTGTCCTAGGAAGTTTGAGACCATTTCAAAACACCAAAGATATAAGCGAGTCCTGGGATAACCCAGTCATTAATTGCTTGGATCATATGTTCAGCAGTAAGCTGGGTCTTCCATGACAAGTCAAAGTCCTCTTAAAGGATTTCATGACTGCCTCTTGGACCTTTATAATACTGATCTGGAGAATCTGTTGCATGTCTAGGAACTGATCATTCTTCCCTGGCTCCAGCCTCCTGCGTTCTTTCTCATTGAGAAGGTGCATGTTATAAAATCTCTTGACCTTCTCATGCTTGATATGTAACTTCATGAACTTGGCTAGTCCAAACTCTATACCAATAGACTTGCTGAAGGTAATACTGGGTGATTTCAGAAGTTACGGGGCCCATTGGCCCCGTACCGAAATCACCGAATTCCTTCCCAGCCGGGATCACCCCGTCATGCCGCAACAGACGTGCCGGGGGGATCCCGGCGGGGAATTGGGAAGGGGGTGGGGCCGCACGGTGCAACATGCAGCCGCATGGCCCCGCCCCCTCCCCGCTGCCCGCCCTCTGGGGAGACAGGCGGGCGGCGGGGCCAATGCGGCCACC
>QEPC01012358.1:233814-259470 GCA_003113815.1 Sphenodon punctatus
AACAGCGGAAGCAGGATTTAGACGGGGGAGGGACGCATTAAAGCCGGCACACTGCAGACACGGCTGTAAGGGGGAAGGATTTCTGGGCCGGTGACATGCGCGGGATATGCGGCCTCACACCGGCATGAATATTTATACGGGCAACAACTGAGCCGGCAGTTAAAGGTACCAGCCACATTTTTTGTATCGTGTATAAACGCCCTGGTATTGGCCCACCCCTACCATAATATACAGACAAGTGTGCATATCTGCATGAGATTGGTTAGGAGTGCAATGATCTGCTCATTGATCAGATACAGATGTAAGATCTCGCTGAGGCAAGAAGAGTGATGAGCCAAATCTATAGCTTTCCTAAGTCAACCTAAGCAATAGAAATGTTAGGTCTTCCATGTTTCACTTTGCTAGAAATGACAGAATCAATCATCAGCATCTCTTTACAGCTTTGTTTTCCCTTTTGACAGTCTTATTGCTCCATGGTGAAGATATGATCAGCTGAGATGTGCAAATTAATTTTTACCACAATCATTAACATTAGCGGCTTATAGATGAGTGGTAAATGGCTGATTGTTATTATTACTGTTATTATTATTTTCTCTCATATTGGGTGAGACTTCTAGTGGCGGTTGAAATTCACACTTAGCCAAACAACTGCCCTGAGCTATACAGTGCCCACGATGCTCAGTGTCTAATGGATGATTCTGGCTGTGTCTAAAACAGCAGCTTTCTGGGCATGATTGATTAATCTTCTTGAGAGCTTAAGATGATCGATGCTTCTTTTCAGTTCTTTCAGAACCAGACCATTTGCTGAAATGACAATAGAGACAACTCTCTCAGTATCTCCATCCATACCTCCTGGTGGTGGTGGTGGTTACAGAACTGCTTAGGACCTTTCAATTAACATAGGGTTGTCATATATACACAATTTTTCAGGGCACTTATGAAAAATACATGTTGCAGGGCCTGCATAGGCACCATATTAACCCTAAATTAACAAGGCTCTTGGGCTTTTTGTTATAAATGAAAGTTGAAAATCATCTGCATATGAATATCCTAGAATTTAGATCAACTCAGGAGTCTGGCAACTTTTGCTAACAGGAAGATGTAACCCTCTTTACACCTGCCAAGTCTCTCATGTAAGAGGAGTCTAACTTCTTTTTATTTCCCATTGCTTTGAAAGATACAACATTCTTTGTAAATTCTCTTGTTTTATCCCATGGGACAGAACACATCTTCCAAGGATCATGTCATAATAGGCAACCTCTCTCTAGCTGAGCTTTTAAACTTATTTTGCTGTTTTCTTCTCAGGTGATATAAAGGGCGAACGCTATGCCTGTTTCACTAATATATTCCTGTACTGCCCCCATATGGTTCAAGAATTCAGTTCATCAGTTGCTTTTGGAAATGTGCAGATACACTGGAGAGACATTCAAGTTGGTGTACCTGTACACCGTTTTAATGTCTCTCGCCTTTTACTTGTACATATTTAAAGACTATGGGCACACTCACAGTTCATTCTCTGTGTAGGGAAACTGGGGTTGTGTGCCCTACAAGACTGAGGCCGCTTTTAGACCAGACACATTTGCGCATGATTGTTAAAAAATGTGCTTGTTTTAATGCTCGTTTAAACACCTAAACCGTTTTAAATGTGTATTTGCCATGAACGTGTAAAAGCCCAAACCGTTCTGAATGTGGTTTTTAAATAATGCGCATTTTTTAAAAACGGTTTTGGCATCCCCCTGATCATCAAAGTTGCTCAAAACCGGTTTTTAAAAATGCGCATTATTTAAAAACCACATTCAAAACGGTTTGGGCTTTTACACGTTCACAGCAAATACACATTTAAAACAGTTTAGGTGTTTAAACGAGCATTAAAACAAGCGCATTTTTAAACAATCATGCACAAATGTCTCGTCTAAAAGTGGCCTGACACTCCTGCAGTTTGTGTAGTCCCTTACAAACTGAGTGCCCCATGTCCCCATTTGCAAAGCCTTTAATACACTTGCTGTGAGTGTAAATGCTTACACCACACCCACTGCTGAGCATCAGGCCTGTTATATTATTTTGTCCCCACCAAGGTGTAGTGCATGGGGTTGGCCTGGATGGGGGATAAGGAACCTTTGCATTCTTGTTTATGTACTTGTAAATAGCCTAATGCAGCAGTTCCCAAATTGTGATACACAAGGCCAAGGTAACTGATCCGCAAACCAGCAGCCAGTGGGTTTTGGTCCCTGTCAGCGCCGTAGCCATTCTGGGGCGGGCATGGGAGAAGATCCAAGAGAGGTCTATAGCCCACATATGTGCCCTGTGGGGAGCTGACCACCATGAAATACAGTGATAGCTGAAGTGCTAGTGGGGGCAGGGCTGGACTTAGGATTTTTGTGGCCCTGGGCACTCCTGAAGCTGCTGCGCCCTGAAGCCACAACCCCCCCCCAGCCATACACCCAAGTCACACCCCTCCCCAAGCCAAATCAGGCTCCCCCCTTGGTGGTAAAAAAATAAATTAAAAAAATGAAATAAACAGGAAAACATAAAAATAATAACAATTTTTAAAATCCTACTTACCTGAAGTGGGGGGCATCCTCAGCTACTGCCCAGAAACCCAGTCTGGCTGGCACCCTTGACACGACCCCCATCACCTGAATGTCTGGGGTGGGGCAGGGCTGGCTTGGGACTGGGCTGGGGGCTAGGATGGCTGGGGGCTGAGATGGAGGTTGGGGACTGGGCTGGGCAAGCGGGTAAGCTGGGGGCAGGCCGGGGAGCAGGTTAGCAAGTGGGAGGCAGGGCAGGGAGCAAGAGGGCTGGGTGGCCCGCAGCACAGTGGCCAGGTTCCCTGCGCACACCTCAGGCATGCACACACCACCAGCTACTATATCTTCGCTCTGCTCATACGCACAGAGCAAATGGAGGGGGGGCAGGGGGCTGGTGTGCACATGCCTGAGGTGCGCACAAGGAAGCTAGCCACCACAGCTGCCTGCACAGCTGAGCTGATCCCAGCTGAGCTGTGCAGGCGGCTGTGGCAGTGACTGGTGGTGGTGGCTTTTTTGCCATCCCTCCAAATCCACTGCCCTAGGCAACTGCCTAGGTTGCTTGCCCCTAAGTCTAGCCCTGAGTGGGATCCCAGACTTCCTGCCTTGTGCAGCTGCAGCCACTCTGCAATGAGTTTGCACCATTTCCAGCATATGTATGGCAATCTCAGAAATTTTGTGGGTTGACAGTGACCCCTGGATCCAAAGAATTGGGAGCCCATGTTAGGCCTGAAATGAATAATCCAGACCGAGTCCATCTCCTATGGATGGGTCCACTCTGAACCACATCTGACGGAATGGAGACCGGCCACAATCCAGTTTCCATTCTGCCAGGGATCTGGAACAGCCTCTAACCGAGCACAGCACCATCTTGCACACATGCACGCCATGCAGCAAACAGTATACTTTTTAAGCATGCAAAATTTAAATGTGTAGTTTGGAAATTGGCCATAGAGTGCTTCCACGCCAGTAGTCACACCACTTATATAAATGGGGTTGTGTTCCCCCATAGAATGCTCTGGTCCTCTGAGTCTTGCATGAGTGGGGATCTGGGCCTGGCAGGGAGATTTTCCCAGACCCTGCTATGAGGTTTAAGAGTCTGATCCTGCAAGTTTACAGCAGTGGTTCTCAAACTTTTTTGAGTCACTCACCCTCCTTTCCGCTTGTCTGTGGTATTTGCCCTGCTCTTCCCCCCCCACCTCACACACACACACACACACACAAACCCCTTGCTTCCCCTTTCTCTTCCCATCTTCCTGTTGCTTCCCCTTTCCCTCCTCCTTGCTCTTTGACTCTCTCTCCCTTGTCACCCTATTGTTTTGGAGACTCCTCTTGGTTCAGTGAGAGTGTGGAGCTAAGTGTTTGTCAGCTGGGTTCTTTCTTTCGTCCCTCACCCCCACCCCCCGCCCACGAGGAGACCTACCCTCCAGTTTGAGAAGCTAGAGGTGTTACAGGTCGCCACAACAATCCTCATCCTTCATCCTCAATTTGGGGATCAATGGTAAGATGAACCCTCTCTCTCCACCATAGGTGCTAAGTACAGGGGGTTCTGGAGCTTGAGCAACCACCAAGGAATTCAGGGAGATTCAGGTGCTGATCCTCCCGCCCCCTAGTGCTGTGCATCTGCTCCCTGCTTCTCAGCATGTTTTCTTGCCTTGGAAGTCTGCAGTGAACCCTACCTGTCTGCAGGGGCCACCACTTTTCATCTTGCAGCCTCCAGCACTGTAGCCCAGCCCAGAGCAGTCCACAGAGGAGCAAGGTTGAGTGCTTGTCAGCCCTGTTCCCCACCCTTCCTCAGCTAACACCCCCTCCCACCATCTGCACCCCTTCCAAGTTGCCTTCTCACCATCTCCCGCAAGCCACCCCTCCCCCAGTTATTCCCACTCCTTCCCAATCCAATAACCCCCAAGACCCCTTCCCAGTCCCATTTCTAACCCCCTCTCCAAGCCACATAAAGACTAAATAATTTTAGTATTATAATTTTATAAATAATTATTTTCTGTGCCAGAAACACTAAAACAAACTATTTCTTTTAGAGAAAAAACCCCTAGTTTTTACTTTTAACACATTCACAACTGCTCTGCAAGTTGGGTCATTTCAAGCTTGTCAGACCCCACAACCTTGCGTTCTGGTACTGTCTACTCATCTCTGCCTGCCCAACTTTGTCCCCCATATATGCATGGTCAGCGTGCCCCCCTCTGCCTCCACTTTCTCTATGCACAGGGTCTGCTGACTGCCCCCCCCCCCCCAATGAAACTGAAAAATCTGCACACATGATCTCCCTAGCTGTTTATCCATTGCCAGTCTTATTGTTTGATTAATCCCCATGTCTGTCCATCTCTCCATGTTCTTCATCCATGATCTTCTTGGCCTTCCCTTGCTCTTCCTTTTCACACATCCTTGAATGACTGACTCCTCTAGACAGTCCATTCCTTTCTGGCCACATGACTGAAAAATTTCTCTTCGTCTTGATTGTGTTGACAAGATCCCTTGTCACAGCAATCTTCTCCAGCACCCAGTCATTAGATTTGTTTGTTGCACAACAATAGCTATATGAAATAATAACAAACAATTTACAGTGAAACCTTTGGGATAGGGTGGGTTAAACATTGAATTAAATGTGATGACTCAGAAATTGCAGCTGGTGCAGAATGCAGCGACTCATCTCTTAGTGGGACTGGGCCGCTGGGAGCCTATTACACCAGTGCTCCATTCTCTGCACTGGCTGCCGGTGGTTTTCCGGGCCCGATTCAAGGTGTTAGTTTTGGCCTATAAAGCCCTAAACAGCGTGGGCCCTACCTATCTGCATGATCGCCTCACTCCCTGGGTCCTGGATCGTCCCCTGCGGTCATCCAGGGGTGCGCTGCTCGAGGTCCCCCAGCTTTTTCGGGGGGCCATGCAGGGGAGGGCATTCTCGGTGGCTGCACCATAGCTGTGGAACTCCCTTCCAGTAGAGACCCGGCTGGCCCCGGATCTTCCCTCCTTTTGGAGAAGTTGTAAGACCTGGCTGTTCCACCAGGCATTTGACGGGGGGGATGGGTAATTGGGAGGGGGGGAGGGGGTGTGTGTAATTTTTTCCTCCTTTTAATGTTGTTTTAATTATTGTTTTTAGTGTTTGTAAGCTGCCCCGAGCTGCCTGTGGCAGGCGGGGAGGGGTAGAAAATGCTTTAATTAAAAAAATTAATTAAATATGTAAATTGTTGTGAGTGGAGAATTATGCCCTATGTGCATTTCCCCATTGGCTCGGTTGTGGCTCCAAAGGGTCAGGCAGGACAATGCTAAAAATGTAAGTAATGTCATACTGGATTAGACCAATTTGTCCATCAAGCCAGCATCCAGTGTCCGACAGTGGCTGCCCTCAAGTCACTTCAGAGAAGTACACAAGATCATATTGGAGTGATCCATTCCCTGCTATTTTACTCCCCACACTCCACTAGGAACATGTCAAATCCTTCTTAAGGGCATTTTCACACAAGACACTTTCCACTCACTACCCACCCACTATACATGTTACAGGGCACCCATAGGGCAACATTGCAGCCCTGCAACACGTATAGTGGGTGGAGAGTGTCTTATGTGAAAATGCCCTAAATCTCAGTTACGCTGTTGGCCTTCACAGCATCCTCTAGCAACAAGTTCCACAAACTGATTGTATGTTGGATGAAAAAATACTTCCTTTTGTGTTTTTTAAAACTGCCGGTAGTTTCACAGTGTCCCCTAGTTCGAGACTAGTATTATTTGAGAAGGTGTTCTCCCATTAAAGTCAATGAGAGTTTTGAAATGGACTTCAGTGGTGGAGGATTGCACTATAACACAGGGGAGTTATAGCCTGATCCTAAAATTTGCTGAGTGCTCTGAGCTCCCGAAGAATTGGTCTCTGAGGTGGTATGTCTAGCATATTGCTGAGGCAGCTTCTTTTAGGTGAGCAATGAGCTCTGTTGCGCTTCTGCTGCTGTGCAATAAAGGAAAAATACCTCCTTATTTCCAGAGCAAAAACCTTCTGTGTCTCACCCAGACTAGATAATGAGTAGATTTTGCATCCACCTTAAAAAAAAAAAAAAAAAATAGAAGTGACATTACCCACAAGCAGCTCATATCTATGAAAAGAGGATGATTTCTCTCTCTTCTTGAGTAATGCAGTTAATTGGTCATGCATACAGCTTGTCTCTGCACCAGAGAACATGTTATACAATCATAAGCAAAATATCAGGAAATAAAACTGAAAGGGCTGTTTAATGATCAAGGGAGAAGCAACTTTTTAGTGCATGTCTTGGCAATGCAAGACTAATCTGTATAGTCAGTTTTCTTTTCTTTTTTTAATATTAGTGAAAACAAAACACATTTTAAATGGTTCAGAGTTTTGTTTAGTTAGAGATACAAAAATGTAGGTGCCATCCCTCCATCCTGAGTTTGGAGGGCTAGATGTGAGAAAAGATGCTCAAGATTTTCTGACTACCTTCTGCTGTTAATTACACCACACCCTTGTGCTTGGCATTTAACACATTTGGCTTGGGGTTCTCACTATTGCATGGAAACATACAGCTGGAGAAATGTGAAAATTAAAAAGATTATAATTGTAGCAGGGGGGGATCCCCCAGGGCCACACAGGGCACTGGGGTTGCACTCAGGGCAATTAGCTCTCCCCCTGCTATGCCGTGTCAGCCTCGAGCATTGGCTGTACCCACTCCTTCCAGGCAGGGGGCTACCCTCTCAGGACATACCACACACACACAGTCCAGAGGGTCTTTGGCCACAGTCTTTAATAGACCTAACCAGTCCAGTGCAGTGCACCTGGGGCTGCTGGCTCAGTCGCCTACACTCTACAGGTCCAGGTCACTCTCTCCAGGCTCTGGAGCCCTCCAGTACAACAACCCCCCAAAGTCCCTACAGCCAGGTCTTCAACCCCCAGGCCCTGGCCAAGCCTTCCCCAGGCAGGAGGCTCCCTCCTGAGCACAGCTTCTGTACCTTGCCTGGATCCCGCTGGTTCTCCTAGCCATCAGCAACCTGGACAGCATAGTCCAGGAAGGCTTCTTTAGGGAGATGTTACCTCTTCGGCTCCCTGGCTGAGACTGAGTTCTCCATCACTCAGCCTTCCTCGGCTGTGGTGAAGAGCGGGGAGCGCAAAGCCTCACTTGCATCCACTACTTACCTGACACCTGTTGCTGCCCTCGGGGAGGAGGCGGAGCCTGGACCTGGGGGAAAAGAAAAGCGGCCAGTCAGTCTACGGCAGCACCGCGGTGAGGAGCTGGGAGCGGGGATTGCAGAGTCTCACTTGCATCCACTACTTACCTGACACCTGTTGCTGCCCTTGGGGAGGAGGCGGAGCCTGGACCTGGGGGAAAAGAAAAGCGGCCAGTCAGTCTACGGCAGCACCGCGGTGAGGAGCTGGGAGCGGGGATTGCAGAGTCTCACTTGCATCCACTACTTACCTGACACCTGTTGCTGCCCTTGGGGAGGAGGCGGAGCCTGGACCTGGGGGAAAAGAAAAGCGGACAGTCAGTCTACGGCAATGCCGTAGTGCGCACCTTGGCTGTGTGCCGAAGGGCTGCGCACACAAGGGCACGCCCTTTTGCGCTCCCTTCGGTGCGACCCAGCCCCGGCCCAGGCCTCTGTCCTTTGCTGAAAATGCCTAACCCAAAGTGAGTTTGAAAAGAAGCTCCTCTTGGTGGTTCTATTATGGCTAATCAACTGAAATTGAGGAAAATTTAGGACTTATTTGGAGGCTCGGGCGAGGCCGCCAAGGGACCTTCACCCCCGCAGGGGGAGGACTCAAATAAATTGATGGTTATATCAAGCCCCCATTAGCTTAATGGTTCTAGTTGGGAGGTTACCAATATTGAGCTGGGTAGAGGGGCCGGGGCTGATCTGAACTCATCAGTAATAGTCCTTCACGAAGATCTGAAAGATGCTACCCAAATGGAGATTCTTGTGGACCTTGCTTTAACAACTGCCTATTCATTGAAATGCATGTTTGCCCAGATTAAAGATCTCAGTCGAAAGTGGGAGCTGGGGATGGTGGTTGGAGCAGGGGCGCCTCCCCCATTGGGTGGTACGGGGGAGCCCCCTTTGGGTTTATTCCCCCATGACAGCCCTCAGCTACCCGCTTGTTCTAATGATTATAAGAGCCACCCGACTACCGAAGCGGCTCCTATGTGGGTGGGTGCTCAAGTCTGTCAATTGCAAGATAAGCGATTAAAAATGGTATATTTACCTAATAGTCTGATGTTTGCCATTCTGCCTTTGGCCCTGGGTTTTTACCATTCTGGAATACCCCCTACAATGTAACAGAACACCTTAGGGTGTTACTGAGGTCTCCTGATCCTATCACCAGCAAAGATATTGTGTCATTAGATCATATTCACAATATAAGGAAACATTGACTAATTAAGGTCACATTTAGATCATTGAATTTGGTGACCCAAATCCTGGGGAAAGAAAATATATTAAAGGGGAACAACATTTTTGTGTTTAGGGTTTTAAGGGTGGATGAGGGGGGGGGCCTCCCATACCCAGGGAGAACCCGCTGTGCCGATCCCTAGCCAGGTTAACCAGGATGTGGCCGCAAGCTCAATGTTGAGCCTCCCGCCGAACTCGCCGGGGGATGGGGGGGGCCCAAGCAGGTTGGTCTTTTTTTCAAAATGGAAGCTGCCCCCAAGATTGTTACCCAGGCCGAGGATGTTGGCAATTTACAGCTGCCCAATACAAAAAAACTGGATCCTCGGAAACTTGGAAAGGTTCCCCTGGAGCAGCATAACTCCTTAGTGAAATCTGACCTGCTTATCAGCCGGTTGGATTTCCTAAGTGAGCAATTGCGGAAAACTAAGGTGGGGCGAGACCCCAGACTGAAGGTGTGAACTCCTTGCAGAAAGTCTCCCAGTTGAGTTCTCTCGAACATGATTGCCCGCCCCTTCCATGGGCGGACAGACCTTCAGCAGCTTCCACCCCGTTGGGGATGGAAAAGGACGGTACCAGGAAGAATAATTCTCTAGGATCTGTTAAGGGGGCTAGGGTGGCTACGCCTCCGGCCTCTCAGAATGTTCATTCAGCCACTTTGGTGAGACCAAACATCGGTTTATCTCATTCTGGAGGAGTACAAGGGGCTCAGAGTTCAGCCCCACCTGGGTTGGAGATGGGCGGTTTCAGGGAGGTTGGCCCTGAACCCCTTTTGAGTGGGTTAGTAGTCACTGGACATAGTGACCAGACAGAGGGAGGCTGAATTTTACCAGGGGTCTTCTCATTTAAAGACAGAAGGAAAGCCAAGGAGCAGAGGAAGTTGTCCTAGCTACGAGGGCAGGGCCGGGGATGTGCCGAGGGGGGGAGTTTGTGGGAGACCCTTTCGAGAGTGGAGACAGAGCTTGGGATGAGTGGACAGTGTTGTCTTGGAATCTTGCAGGTTAGCTATCGCGTTGCCTCAAGGAGGATTTTTTATCCTTTTTGAAGAGCTTTGACATCCTCCTCCTTCAAGAGACTTGGGTAGCAGGGACCTTGGATGTGATAACTTTGCCGGGCTTTGATAGCTTTTGTGGCCCAGCCACGCAATCCACTAAGGGCGGAAGGCCCAGTGGGGGCCTGGCTGTGTTAGTAACGCAGCGCAGGGGGCTTAAAGTAAGGGTCCTGGCAAGGTTTAAATCTAACTTTTTGTTGTTACATATTCTGTACCCCAGTGGGATAGAATTGCTCTTGGGGAATGTGTATGTCCCCCCAGTGAAATCTTTATATTACCCTGAGGAGATTTGGTCAGCAATGCATAATTTACTTATTAGGGCAATAGGTGACCATCCAGAGGCGGTGTTACTCATTGCGGGTTACTTCAACACCAGACTGGGGAACCCTGCTGATAGATCCCTAGGGGCACCATTGGAAGAATCTTCATGCTCGTCCCCCCTTTCTCCTCGAAGCTCATTAGACACGGTGGTGGGGCTAGGTAGTGAAGCTATGGAGAATCTTATTCTAGGGTTGGATCTGGTCATTGTCAACGGTCAAGTGAGAGGTGACTGGCCGGGCAATTACACCTTCCATACGCATAATGGGTCTAGCCTTATAGATTATTTTTTGGTGGCCCGCTCGATGTTTGGTTGTATTTTGGGGTTTCAGGTTTTGCTCAGACCAGACACTTATCATCTCCCGGTTTGGGTGGACCTGGCTTTGCCGGAGAGTAGGATGGGGGAGCCCTCCCATCATATGTGGAGCTTGTCGCAGGACCTGATGGGGAAATTTTCGATCAGACCAAAGGGCCTGGAAGCCCTTTTTGAGGCTTTTTTGGGATTTACCGCCAAGTCAGAGGCAGCCCTTTCGAAAGAGGTTCATGGCCTACAGGCCACAGGGGTTGTTGGGAAATATGATACTTTGGTCGGTCTGCTAGTGCCACACCTGACAGTGAAGATCAGTGTTAATGAGAGGAGAGATAGGCAGGGGACAGTGAAAGCTTGGTTCGATACAGAATGTAGGGAGGTTAGGGCTGCCCTTTGGCAGTTAATGAAAAGTCTAAGAACAACAGCTTTACCGGAGGCTCGGACCAAATTACAGGCCCATCGTAAATATTATAGGTCTCTATTAAGGGACAAAAAGCTGTCATTCCAAAGGGCATTATGGGCAGAGCTGCAGGAGGCCACGGAAAAAAAGGATAGCTCTAAGTTTTGGAGATTGATTCGTTCACTCCAAGGAAAAGGTACCACGTTAAAGTTACAAGCTATCCACCCTAAGGAATGGGAGATTTTTTACTCTGGCCTGTTTTCTAGCACCTCTTTAATCCCTGCATCTGTACATTTGAATCTAAGCATTGGGTGTGAAAGCTGGCCCCCAGTTTCAGAAGAGGAATTCATGTCCCTTATTGCCTCACTTAAAGCGGGCAAAGCCCCGGGACCGGATTACATCCCGGTGGACCTGATTAAAGCATTTCCGGAGTGGTGGGCCAAGCTTTTGGCCCCGCTCTTTATGGCCATAAACGACTCAGGAAAGGCCCTGACCTCTTGGCTTAGTTGTATTTTGGTTCCCATATTTAAAAAGGGGGACCCATCAATGGTGAGCAATTATCGCCCAATTAGCCTCTTGAGTGCAATTGGGAAGATTTATTCCAAATACTTGTTGAATAGACTGAAATCTTGGATCGATGAGTCGGGGGTGATTGAGCCTGAACAAACAGGCTTTTGCGCGGGCAGGGCCACCTCAGACCATATTCTTTTGTTGTCAGCTTTGATTAAGAGGCAGGTGAGGCGAAAGGGGAAACTTTATTTATGCTTTGTGGACCTTGAGAAGGCCTTCGACTCAGTGAACAGAGAACGTCTCTGGGCTGGGTTGAGGGCCTCCTCAATTGATCCTAGGCTTTTGTTCCTGATGATAAAGCTGCATACAGGGAACACCATGCAAGTGAGGTTTGGGCCCCAGAGATCCCTTTCTAAAGTGATCCCGGTGGAACATGGCGTCCGCCAAGGTTGTCTCCTAGCGCCGGCCCTGTTTAATTTATTCTTGAATGGGGTAGTCTCCTACATGAAGGAGGTGGATGTCCATGCTCCATTATTGGGGCAAAGATGATTGCTGGTTCTATTATACGCTGACAACACTGTTTTGCTATCCCAAACAAGGGTTGGGCTTAGGAGACTGCTTCAATGGTTTGGGGAGTTTTGTCAATCGGAAGAGCTTAGGATCAATTATGAGAAAACCAAGGTCCTAATAGTGGGAGCAAGGAAAAGGCGGACAGTGTATGTCTGGGATATTAAAGGGAAGGCTATAGATCAGGTCCACTCTTTCAAATATCTGGGGGTTCTTTTTTCTTCATCGCCCTCCTGGAAGGCTCAAGTGGATATGGTGAAAGGGCAGGCAAAAAAAGCGGCCGCAGTAATTTTGAAATTTTTCTTTGGCCAAGGCGGTAAATTGTTGGTCCCGGCACTCAAGTTATTTAAGGCCAAGGTGATATCCCAAGCATTATATGCTGCCCCTATTTGGGCAGCATATTGCTTGAAGAAAATGGAAATTATTCAAAATGGGTTTCTGGCATCCTTGTTGAGCCTTCCGGGTGGTTCCCCCCAGGTATTGTTATGAGCCGAAGCGGGGTTTTTGCCAATTCGCTCGTTGATCCTAAAGCTCCTGGTAAATTTTTGGGCTAAACTGATGTTGAGGCTTGAAAATGATAACTCCCTGCTGGGTATGGCCCGGAAAGTCGGCCTACTAGATCCACGGCTTGCTGTGGTCGATCTTGAAGTACATAAATTAGGATTCTCCCAGGTGGTTCTCTACTCTGTGGGTCTTACTCGGTTCAAGAAAATGGTCCAGGAAAGAGTAAGGGACCAGATATTCCAAACCAAAAAAGTGCTATTAGAGCGTCAGAGAGTGGCCCCTGAATACATCCCCCCCAACCCGGTTCTGCCTGGGTCTGGGCCTGGGTATTTATTTGCCTGGATGAATGCCTCGAGGAGGATGGCTTTCACCAGGCTCAGATGTAACTCTTTCCCTTCTTTTTTCCTGGATGGGCGCTTTAAAGGGATACCAAGGGAAATGAGAGTTTGCAGGCATTGTGATGGAGGGACCCTAGACTCAGTGCCCCATATTTTACTGAAGTGCCCATTTTTTAAGGGGCTAAGGTCTAGATACTTGGGGGACCTTGGGGCAGGGCAGGACAATATGTTATTAAAGAAGTTACTAAGTCTGTGCGATTCCGCCTTAACACGCCAAGTGGACGAATTTGCTAGAAGGGTGTTAATCCAGAGCCAGAATCTCCTCGAGAGATCAGAACTAGGTATGGGTATGGGATATTGGGATAATTGATGTCCATATGTATGAGAAGGCTAAGTCAGGTACAGTGCCCAGGCGCATGTGATACACAGAGGCACGCTTATGCGTGGGGTTTTTCTGTAGCCTGCTGGGAATCTTTGCCTTGGTACATTTTGGGCCAGTTTTGACCTATCATGATTACTGTATTTTATTGTGTATGGCCAACATAAATTCTGCCCCAATTTTGGTTGTCAGTTGTTTATTTTGTTGCTTGTTGGGAATTTTCGCCTCAGTATATCTTGGCTTACTTTCGATTTATTATGTTTATGGTATTTTATTGTTTTTATTGTTTAGTGTTATTATGTATTTTGTATTACTTTTGGTTGTCAGCCGATTATTATGTATTGCTCTGTGCGATCTTGGCAATGACTTTGGTCACGCCGAATAAAGAATAAAGAATTTATCACTCAGCCTTCCTCTTATACAGCCAGAGTGGGCGTGGCCAGGCTTCCTCTTCTTCCAGCCTTACAGGGCCACTAACCTGCCCACTCTGTCCCAGGGGTTACTCAGCCTATATCCCCTCAGGCTGCCCCTCAGCTCTGGGGTTGGCTCTGCCACACCCCTTGTGTGCACCCAGCCCTCTGGCTGGCACCCACAGCCCCCTTCTTAAAGGGATAGCAGCCCCCCTGGACTGCTCCCTGCTACAATAATCTACTGTAATATCTTTCTGATCTTGAAGGGTTTGGGTTGAGTGAAGGTTCCATGGGTCAGGCCCTAAGAAAAGGAGGGAAGGGTGGGAAATGGGTCCATTTTACCTGGGACCAGCAGTTGAAGGGATCCACAAAGCCATCATTGTGAGAAAAAACTCAAGGGGCACCATTAGACAACAGAAATGTGTCTGTATGGCCCCGTGTCTGCTACGCTGCAGTACTTACATGATTACATCTACCCATGCTTAAACACTGGGTGTCAACAATGATGTGCAGCCCTCCACAGCTTCCCCAGATCATATCCCATCATGCACTGCTCCCTCCCCTCAGTAAAAAGCATGATATCCCATGATGCACTGCTCCCTTCCCTTGCTATACAACGATGTCACTTTTAAATCCTCTCCCCTCATTAATGGTGAATCTTCTAAAAAAAAGAGAGAGAGAGAAGGTTGCTTCCTTGTAACCAAGGTTCTTTGAGATGGCTTTGTACATTCTCACAAAGGGATTTCCTGGATTCACGTGAAAGACACATAGAAAGAGCATGTTGACAGGGGACAGGGTGAAATTATGGGGCACGGGGAAACTCTAAATGAGTACACATGGGGACAGTCATGCAGAATGAGACTGTGTCCGAGGGGCCCGGCCGTCCCCACTGGGACTGTGGAGACAGAGGAGGCTAAGTGCGGGCAGTGCTTCCCATGACTGAGGAGGGGAAGTGAGCACAGCTAGGGTTGCTGCACCCTCTGAGCGGCTGCTGAGTGTGGACAGAGGGCTGGGCGGCAGCAGCAGAAACCTTGTTCATCTCTCTTCCTCTCAGTCAGGCTTCCTCGTCAACCTGTGGAGGGAGAGGGTTGCTGGGCCCCTGCTTAGGAGAAAGACAGTTTTGCAGGAAGTGGCAAGACAAACCCAAGTCGCTGTGTGTGTTGAACTCTATGATAGTTCACCAGAAGTAACAGCAAACACACTAACATATTTACACGTCACTGTAAGCGCATGCATTTCCCAAATTAGGGACCTGAGACATCCGTGCAACCAAGGAGGAGTTAACGGGAGGATAACAGAGGGCAGACGAGTAGCCAAAAATAGTGACAGTTCTTAGAAACAATGCACAGTCATGTGGCTGATGTCTTAATCACCTGATCACCATTGTGTCTAAAGGCACCCAAGGCTAAACTGATGCATTTTTAAATTATTTATACAATCTTATCTCAGTGTGTATGTTTGTACCTATGTGTCTGTGGCATTCAGATGTCACTAGATTTATCTGAGCCAATCAGAAGCAGTGTTAAAACAGAATCAACATTATGAACCGAGATTTGGTCATCAAGGGTGCTTAGAAAGGCTTAGATCAGATCCCAAGAACAAGGATCAGTGAGCTGAGTCTCCAGGGTACCTAGAATGGTTGAACCCAGATCCCAGGGACATGGAAAAGTGAACTGTTCATGAGTTATGTGTCTGTGGGGGATGGGGTTCTGTATAATGAATTTGTCATTTGGTCCCAGTGAAATATTGCTCAGAATCAGCAGTGATGTTCTTTCTTTACTTAATATGATTGCTTCCTCATATTAGCCGCCCCGAGCTGTGTTCAGGAGGGGCGGGGTAAAAATTTAATAAATAAATAAATAAATAAATATTTACTATGTTCTGCTTAAAATACAGCTCTATCCAGAGATGTACTGACAGCTGCTCATACATTTGGTGAGAACACTTTATGTTTTTGTGTTTCCATAAGTATTTTCTCATAACTGAATTTTCCATTAATATAAGCAGACAAAAGCACACTTCAATGCCCTGAGTCAGCAAAATGGTCTTTTGAAAAGTCTGCCACAACTTCTGCCAGCAAATAATGGGTGCCACCCAACCTGAGAGGGTAGCTCCACACCTCCCCATTCCCAGTCCCTCCAAGACCCATCCCCTGGCCTCACCCCTGTTTTGTAGAACCAAATTTAAAAGCTTTTTCCCCCCTTTTAAAAATGTGGTTAATCGGGGATTAATAATCACATACACACACACAAACCAAACTGGAACAGGAGGCAGGCAGTTAAGAAAGGCAGGTGAGGGTGGTGGGCGTTTTAATGTAAAGGATCACAATACAAACACATTATTCAAATGTCCTGGGAAAATTTTTGTTAAATATTGCTGCGATTCCTGGGAGTGACCCAGTGATTTTAATTTCCTCACTCTAATAAAGATGTATCAGAGCTGCATGATGAAGTTGACCCTTGTCATTCCAGTACTGAATCCCGAGAAAATTATGGGGAGCAAGGAACCGTGCCCTGGATTGTCCGTTCACATATTTCTTCAAGGGAGAGACAGCCATTTTAGAGAGACTTGCATTCTCTTTTGTCAAATGAAGATTGGCCCTGAAATTAGGAATGCTTTTACGTATCACACATTTTTTTCTAAAACAGCAATTTTTTTAAAAAGCTACCAAAAAAACTGCAACCCCCACCCCCTCCCATTATGAGGAAATATATTCTCTTATTCACTACCAGGCCTGTTGAGAGAAATTTGAGGCCCTGGTATATCCTGGTGCCTGGGGGCCTCTTACCTCCTGTTCCCCCCACTGTCATTGCCTACTTGCTGGCCAAGCCAATTTCTGGGGAGGCCAGTACTTTATTCCACAGATGCTAGCTTGTAGTTCCCCCCTCTACCCCCACCCCCAAGACTGGGAGCTTGGTGAACTTGTACCCCCTCCCCCTTCTTCAAGCCTTTTCACTACTGGAATTAGGAAGTGGCTAGAGTGCCAAGGGCTTGCCTTTTAGGCAAATGAGACCATGTACTCACACAAACATGCACAATAGCCACTCTGGTGCAAAAATACTATAAGGGCACCACACTTGTGTGCAAAATCAAGAGACAGAAACACTGGGGGTAAATCAAGATACTGCACAGTTGCATTATAAACTCTTCCTGGTTAGGGAGCCGTGACTTCGCCTCAGTCACAGAATAAACACACAGAGAACATTGCAGACAGTCATCAGAGAAAAACGACATCTGGAACATGAGGCAAAAGAATCTTTGCAAATCTATCTAGCAGGAAATTCACTGATCAGAACAGCCTTCATCTTAGCAGCAGGACAGGGTGAGTCGTCACTTGAGGGAAAAAACAATTCTTTCCTCAGCAATAGGGATGGGAATTTCGGTTTCGGATGAAACTGAAAGTACCCAAAAATGGCCATTTCGGATTAATCCGACATTTCGGTTCTTTTTTTGTTTCGGTACTGTCGGATCTTTTGTATTGTTTTTTTGTACCGGATTTTTAACATTGCAGTTTGTCCCCTGTTGAAAAAATGCAGTGTTAAAAATGTGGTACAAAAATCAATGCAAAAGATCCGAAAGTACCGAAACTGAAAAAGAACCAAAATACAGGAGAACCAAAACCGAAATTGACCGAAACTGAAATTTTGCCCAGAGTCCCATCCCTACTCAGCAAAAAGAAAACTAGTGTATCTGGATCAAAGTAGTTGCAGGCTAGCATGCACATGTTCCCACAGGTGGTTTTCTGGGTGTTTTTAGACAAGCACCTATCTAAAAACACCCTTTGTCCTCTAAGCAGGAAAACAATGCTGAGAAAATGAGAGGTGAGACAAGCCTATTTTTATATGCAAGAAATGGAAGCCAGGTCTTTCATCCATGGTTCAACTCCTGTACAAGAAATGATAACCCAGCTAGCTTAACGTTTCCCAACACAAGGGGCATCCATCTACAGAAGAAAGGAAACCTGAAAAGAGTAACCTAGACAACAAAGGGTGGGGTGCTTTGGGTGGTTTAGGTGGTAGAGTGCATGCTTTGCTTGTATAAGGGCCCAAGTTCAATTCCTGGCACCTCTAATTTAGGATCACTGGTAGCACGCCTGGGCGAGGCCTCTGCCAGGGATGCTGGAGGGTCTCAGGTAACACGCCTGAGTGAGGCCTCTGCTGGAGACCGTGGGTGATTTCAGACATTACGAGATCACAGTCAACCACGGTGAACCACGCACAACCCCACGGTGGGGCCAAAGGGCCCCGAACGTCTGTTCGGTGGCCGCCAGATGTTCACCACAGACAATCCCCAGCAGGGAACAAAACTAATCACCCTTCCAGAGGTCCGAGCTGGACCATCTCCGAAAGGGTGGCCAAAGTGATTCCCACTGGGAAACAACAAAACGTAACGACTGAACGGCAACCACCAGTTGGAAGCAATAAAAACGATTCCCAGCTGGGGACAAAGCACGCAGCGTCACTGCCAGGCAACAAGCAACAACACAGGCCGGGGAGGGAGATTTAAAGGGCACCCGGCAGCAGGGGGATGTGGCGGGATGGAGTGAGGTGGAAAGGAGAGGAGAGCAGAGAACGAGCGAGCAAGGGAGGAGGAGGAGGTCATGCTGCACATGGAGGCAGTGGAGGGAGAGCAGCAGCAGCAGCCAGGACAGGCCACCCCAGAGCCAGCAACCGGCCCAGGGGACGTGGCACCCCAGAAACGGGTAAGGAGAGCGGGGGGCAGGGGGGTGGGCGGGCCAGCAGGAGGGGGGAAAGGGGGAGGGCCACGGGATTGAGGCAACCCGGCAAACAACCGCCCCCCCCTTACAACCCACAGACACGGAAACAAGTCTGGGATCCCGAGCCCCTGGAGGCGATGGGCAGAGGGCATGCGGAGAAGGAGGACCAGGACCAGGAGGGCCCACAGGAGAGAAGGCCATACCACCGAGAGGGGAAATGGGGGCACAGGGAAACCCAGGACTTCATCAGGATCTGGGCGACCCTGGAACACCAGCTGGAGCTAGCAGTGAACCAGAGGAATGAGCACGTGTACCAGGAGATCGTGCGGGACATGGAGGCAGCAGGGCACCACAGGACAGTGGCCCAGTGCCGCTCAAAGGTGACGGAGCTCAAGAGGGGGTACAAGGCCATCAAGGACAACAACTGGCGGTCCGGGCTCCATGCCCGGACTGCCCCCTACTATGACGCCCTGGACTGCTTCCTCCATATGAAGGGGTCCATAGTTGCCCCATGCCTCGTGGGGAGCGCTGTGGTCCAGGGCAGGGAATTGTACACCCCCCCAGCTGCCCCGCTAGAAGGCACTGGCTCCAGGGGGCCCGCCCCCCAAGAGGAACACCCTGGGACCTCGGGGAGCAGCAGGGCCCCCTCCCGCACCAGCTCAAGGAGCCCCCAGCCGATGTCTGTACTGGGATTAGCCGAGGCCGGCACACCGGTCGCCCTCATCCACGGGATGCAGGGGGACCCCATTAGCACCGAGGGACCGGCCTCAGAGGGCTCCATTACTGACATCGAGGGTAAGCAAGTGGGTGGGATGGGAAATGGACCAGAGGGGATGGTCTGAGGGAGGGAGGACCACCCCCAGAAACCCCGACACCCCAGACCACAGAAAGGGTGCCCGGGGGCCACCAGGGGACACGTTCAGCCTACCCTCTCCCACCCCTCCCATATCCTCACAGGTCACGGCACACTCTGGCACCTGGGACAGGCCAGCAAGGGGGACGGCGGCAAGCAGCTCCAGGAACAGCTAGAGGTCCCAGGTGAGGCAACTCAGCAAGTGGGGGGAGGGGAGGCTGAGGGAGCCTGGGCGGGGACTCGGCCAGTGTGGTGCAGGGGAGAGGGGCCGGGGCACAGGGGAACACCAGGGGAGGACACCGACTGGCCACCTGAAGGGAGGGCCAACATGACCCCCAGCTGCAGCACGAGATGGGGGGTGGGTGCTGGGGCACCTAACCAACCCCTACTGTGCACCCAACAGGGCAACCCGCTGGGTCCAAGCAAGCCGACCACGTGCCCCCGACTCAGTGGATGTGGGAGCACTGTGCATGGGTACAGCGCCGGAGGGAGGAGCAGGCGGAGGATATAGTTCGCACCACCACTGAGCAGGGCGAGCTGATGATAGTGGCCATCGACCGCATGGAGGCAGCCACCGAAAGGACTGTGCAGCAAGCGGAAGCAAGGGACTGGACGCTGCAGGTGGAGGTGTGACTGGAATGGAGGTGGGAGCACTGGGAGCACAGCAGGCATGTGGAGGCGTTCGGGCGACTGGAACAGGCCATCGACAGGATGGTGAGGGAGCACTCTTCCAAGATGGACCGGTCCCATGACATTGGCACCTCGCTGCTGCTGCACACGGGGACCATGAGCACTTACGTGATGGCCACCACCCCGCCGGGCAACCTGCCTGCCCAGACCCCCCATGCAGGGCCCCTCAGTGCCCCCACCGCCTCCGCCACCACCCCAGCCGTCAGCATGCCCGCTGGGCCCGCACATCCACATACCGGTTCCTCTAGGCCTCTGGAGGGAGCAGCCACCCAGGGGGGCCCCTCTGGCCCTGGGTCCACCTTCCCTCCCAACACCACCTGCCCCTCAGGACACCGAGGCCTCCCCAGGACACTGTCGGGGACACGGACAATGGGGGGGAGGGGAGCTCCCAGAGCTCCACAGCGGCCACAGGAAAGCCAAGAGGGAGGCCCCGGAGACATGCAGGTCATTGGGGAAGGGGGCGAGCAGTCTGGGGGGTGGGAGAAACGGCACTGGGAGGTGGGTTGTGGTGGGGGGGGGTTAACCGTAAGAGGTATGCACAATAAATGCAGGGGCACCACAGTTGCAGCCACTGTTCTGTTAATAGGCCCGGGGCTGGGGGCGGGTGGGCACCTAAGGGCACAGCCAGGGTGCTGGTGGGGCCCCTGGGTGGTGGAGACGGTGGTGTGCGGCCTCATGCCTCAGCCTCCCAGCTGATTTGCCTAGCCAGGGCAGCACAGATACACGTTGCATATCACTACTCCCGTGGGTTCTCTGCGTTCACATAGAGAGGCACGGGGCAGGGAGGGCGCCGGAGTACGAGGTAGTCGAGGGCAGCCCCATCGGTCTCGCACACATTGTGCAGCACACAGCAGGCTCCGATCACCAGGGCCAATGTCTCCACAGTGTAGTGCAGGCAGCCTGCGAGGCACCTCCAGTGCTGCTTGAGGGCCTCGAAGGCCCTCTTGACCACGGTCCTGCTTGCGCACAGGCGGGTATTGTACAGCACCTCCACAGGGTTCCTGGCAACCGGGTATTCCTTCATCAGCCACCGGGTGAGTGGTTAGGCCGGGTCCCGCAGGATTATGGGGGGCATCAGCAACCCCTCGATCCAGGTCATCCCCATGTCTGCGAAGTCCCCGCGGTACATCCGGGCATAGAAGGGAGAGATGGTCATGATCCAGGCATTGTGGCTGCAACCAGAGTGGCCCGTGTAAATGTCTATGAACTGTCCCCAGTGGTCCATGACTGCCTGCAGCTGCAGGGAGTGGTACCCGTGTCGGCTGACCTATTCCACGGCCTCCCCATCGGATGGGCGGAGGAGCTCAATGTGGGTGCCGTCCACAGCGCCCATGCAGTTGGGGAATCCTCCAGCTGTGAAGCCGGCCATCACGGCCTCCTGGTCCACCAGCTGGATCACTCGGTCCAGGAGAACACCCTCCACCACCTCGCAAATGTCTCACAGGATCCTGGCGATGGTGCTCACCCCAATGCCGAAATGCTGCAAGACAGACCAGTTGGAGTTGGGTGTTGCTAGGGCCCAGACCCCGATGGCCACCCGCTGAACCATGGGAATGGGGGCCCGCATGGGGGTGTGCTGCCGCTCCAGCCAGGGCATCAACAGCTCCTCGAGTCACAGGAGGATGTGCCTGTCCATCTGAAAATGCACTCTCCAGGCGGCCTCATTCCACTGATCCAGAAGCCTGGCCCACCACCCCTGTGCCCGCTCCATGACCCATACCCACCAGGCAATGGGCATAGAAAGCAGGACTGCTCACCCCATGGTCTCCCTCCACCACTGGAGCCAGTTGCCTCACGGAGTGCAGCGGCCCACTCCTGGGTGCAGATGAGGGCCTGTCAGGCCATCCCGGACACCCACTGGGCCCTGAGCTGGGCCAAGGAGCACCTGTGCCCGTGGTGGGCTCACCAGGCTCTAGCAGCACTCCTGGTCATGCACACCCACAGCCAGGCGGCCAGGTACACCTCTGCAGTCTGGATGCACAAGTGGTCCGTGTGTGAGCGGTACCACTCTGCGCAGACTGCTAGGTGCATCCCGCAGGCTCCCAACCGTCCCAGCTCCATGGTGAATGGTGCCCCGGGTGGGTTGCAGCTGTAACTGTTATAGGCTGGGACATGTGTCGCCCCACCCCCAGGTCGCGACCTGGTGACTGGGCAGGGGGGGCGAGGTCACCTCTGCCCACCCCCCTAGCCAGCTGACCCAGCTCCTACAGGGAGACCAGGGCGGGGAGGCAGCGGGCACCCCATTGCGCACACCTGTGGTCCCTACACGGGGTCTGGTGCATGGACCAGCCTGCACCCGGGCGTGCGGGCAGCAGCTGCATTCCTGCTGTCATCACCTCCCACCTCTCTGTGTTGGCTGCCTGTTGTCCTCGTCACCCTGATTAGTGTGTAGGCTGTCCTGTATGTGTGCTTGGTTCCAGCAGTTGGGCTGGGTCCGCACCCCACACCGCGCTCATTTGCCGTGCCATGTTGCAGCCTGTGACCTTATCGCTTGGCCTTGGAACTCCCCTGCTTCCCCTCCCATCCCTCCAGGGATTGTGGGGCCCCTCTTTCCTTGCCGTTAGTATCAGGCACTTGCTGAACCATGGCTGGCTGCGCTTCCCCAGGGCTCACGGGCCCCAGCACCCCCCATAGCTGGACCTTCCGCAAGACCATGGCCCTGTGCGACCTGTGGCATTCCCGGCTGTGCAATTGCTCCTGAGCTGCCCGGTCAGCCTCACAGGTGCCTATGTGAGTCTGAGATCCAGGCTGCGCTACTTTGGCTATGAGGCGAGTGCCCGCGATTGCCAGATGCATGTGGAGATGCTGGGCCTGCGTCCTTTTCCTGATGGGTGCATCCCGGAGATGAGGTGCTCACATGTGAGGTGGTTTACGGCGGAGACCGTGTCTGCTCTCTCTGTGTGCAGCCTGGCCGCCTACATGGCCTGTTTGATGGGGGGGCCCTGCCCTGGCTGCGTCCTTCTTTGACTGTGTTCACGGGGCCTGTGGGTACCAGCGGTCACGTGGGGTGGTCTATCACCACCTGTTGGAGCTGGGTCACCTTCCATGGCCCCCAGCTGCTGACTATGGCTTGTCGGAGCCCACCAGGGCAGAGCTGATGGCACTGCCTGGTGTGTGGTCCTGATCCGATGTCCAGGTGGGGCTCGCCATGCAGGATCCCTTCGAGGCATACTACCTCGTCTCCCACCACATGTCACCACTGGGATACCATTGGGGCATGCTGCAGTGGCCCCACTTCATGCACCTGGTGGGCCACCCAGCCCCGGGCCCCTTCATGGCCCCCTGCAGCTGGCTGTGAGGCCCCCTGTGCCTTCTGGGCCCTGGATGCTAGCCCTGCTGTGAGCATCCACCTCCACCCTGATGCCGTGGGTCGCTGCCTGCTTCCTCCATGATATCTCGGGTGTGCTGCTGTGCTGGTTGGTTCCTGGGGTTCCGCTGGCCCTGCCTGTGCCTCTGGGTCCCCTCCACGGGGCCCCCCTTTCTGCCTCTGCTACCGGTATTCCCCTCCATGGCTGCCTTCTCCTGTGGCTCAATCCTGATCTCCGAGCCGGCACCCAGCACCTCGGGTGTTGCTGTCCTTCTTAGTCTGACCGCGCTCCCTTCTGTGCCCATGGCCCCACCCCTGGGTTGATTCTGTGCCCGTGGGGTTCTGGGGCCCCTGGACTGCACCTCCCGGCATCCTCCTGGGGGGGTGGTTTGGACCGCCTGCTCTGCTCTTCGGTTCCGGCTCACCTCCATCCTATCCATCTCACCCTCACCAGCACATGGGGTCCTTGACAGCCTCCTGGACTGTTCCCGGGTCACTCCCTGGTCTGTGTGGCCTCCTCCTGTGCCTGTGCTCTGCCCCTGATGGGTCCCCCCATGCCAGGGCTGCCTGTGTAGCTGTGGGATTGCCCGTGCAGCCTGTGCTGTTGTTGGGGTTCTGGCTGCCATTCCCCGTGTTCTGTTCCCCCTTCACTTCCTTTCCTGTGATGGTGTGTATGCATCTGGGTGTGTGTTTGTGCTGTGTGTTCCACTGTGACCTCATTTTCTCTGTGCCTGTTGTGTGTACCGCCGCAGCCACTCTTCTCCCTCCTCCCCCTCCCTTCCCATTTCCCTGGTGTGGGCATTTCCTTTTGGCCCTTCTGGCTTCATTTGCCCTCTGTCAGCCATGTCTGCCTCCCGCCCCTCCCCGGTACCTTCTGGGTGTTTTGACCATGGCCTGGAATCAGCATCACATCTGTTGCACTGCCCCAGGCCATGGTCTGTCAGCCCGATTCCCTGCCATGGTCCCGATCCCGTCACGTCTGTTCTAGGCCTTCCTGGACCACAGGGGGTGGTTGGTCAGCTCGCCACCACTGGTGATCCACTGTGGTGAATCGGGGGCCCGTAATATCTGAAATCACCCCATGAAGAGCAAGATTTGAAACCCTGCTGCTGTGTCAGGTTGTGACAATACTGGGCTAAGATGGACCATTGGTCTGACTCAGGCAACTCCTTATATTCTTCAGTCTCGGGAAACACACCTGCTAGAAAGTAACTGTGGCCTGCCATTTGCAGCAGCTATGCTATGTGGCAGAATTGTCATGAGATGAAGAACTCACATTCTTTTCTAAGAAGAGCATGTGAATGTAGCATGCAGATGATAAGGTTTAATTCCTAGTGGGTAAGTCCATAAATAGCCATGATGTAAGAGCAGTAGGGCAATGGAGTATGGTGCCTAGAGAGACTGGGGAAGCTCCCTCATTTGGTGTATTCATAAAGCATCTGTCTATTATGCTGTGGGTACAGGACATCATGCCTCAGAGGAGGAGATTGAAATAGATGGCCCCTTTCAAGCATACAGTCATATATGATGTTCAGTTGTAGGCTATATTTCAGGGTGAGCATAAATTTCTAACTGCTGGAATCTGAATATCAGGGAATGGATCCTTCTCTAATTGCCCGGTGTCATCTTGTAATCTTCCCCCAAAACTCCCAGACACTGTTAAAGACAGGCTTTCAAACACACTGGATGGGATGTTCAGAGCTGCCTATCAAATGTAGACACATCCTCCATGAATTTTTAATATGTCCAAATCCCCTAGACTGCTTTGAGTATAATAAAATAATTGGTTTTATTTTGAAGAAGAAGAAGAAGAAGACATCAGCTCAGTAGAAGTACTCATTGTAAGGTACTTCTTTCTCAACATGAGTTTGGGTGACAGAATCATGCCCTAAAACAGGAGCGGTGAACCCATGGCCTACAAGTCAAATCTGGCCTGTGGCTGTTTTTTTATTTGGCTCCTTTCCAATTCTTGGTTCTGGCCCATGGATCTAGTCCCTGTCTTCAAACCATGAAAGTGTGAGCTCAGGGGAAGGGAGTGGCAATGAGGGCATATACTCAAGGACAGGGGATGGCTCTATGGCATAGGTCCACAATCTGGGCCATCCCCTTCCTGCCCTCTTGTCATGTATTTTCAATTATAAACCTAAGATATTATGGCTATCTATGTTTAAATATATTAACTTAGAGTCTTTATATGTTAACTTTCTGTTTTAATGTAAGCTAAATTGTAACTTACATCATAGAATTCTAAGATCAGCTTCTGTGACTAGCTAGATCTAAATAGGTCCCCATAAAAAGCACATTCCTTTGTGTTTTTTCTAAACTTCCCAAATGACATTTGGCTGTTACTAAGGAGACCACCAAATGATCAAGCCATAAAACAA
>QEPC01012358.1:267503-278897 GCA_003113815.1 Sphenodon punctatus
TTTCTATTTATATTTAAGTAAACTTTGCATATATTTTTATAATCCAAAAGTCTCATGTTCCCTTATTATAAATGAATTGTCGTTTACAATACTTCCTTTGCTAGCTGGACAACAATGTGAAGTGTAAACTTATAATACACAATTTGGGAATAGTGCAGCCCAATTTAGTTTGACTAGTTCAGCTAAGCTACATAGCTCACTTTCCCTTTGTGTTTTATGAGAAAAAACACAAAACGTGACACTCTTCCTAAGCACACCCCTTAAGCACTCCAGTCCTCAATGTCTATCTATCCCACAGAGCTTGTACTAATTTTCAAAGTGGCCCATGGGACAGAAAAGGTTCCCCACCCCTTGCCCTAAAGTGGAGAATTAGAGGTATTTGTAGTGAGATCCAGGCACCATATTATAATGTAAAATTCACACACACACACCAAAAAAATATATATGACATGCTACAGCTGAGAAGGCAGCTGACAGACTATAGCCATGATCCACAGACCAGTGTGTCCACTAGTCTGTGAGAATGCAGCTGAATTATCCAAAATATGTATTTTAAACAAAAGAATACCTATTCAATTCAATTTTCTATTTCTTCTGATTTTCCATTCCTATTTCTGGTGAATTATCTAACATGTGGGGGTTTATGTTATTACATAACATGTCAGAGATCTATTCCATAACACAGTCTTTGAGGAGACACAGCTTTCAGTCAAACAATTTTGTCTGGCCCTTCTTACATGGGCGGCACCCACATATGAACACCCAGAAATCTGGGTGCTCATGCATGGGTGCTGCCTGTGTAAATCCCATGGGGCTCGGCCTGTGCACTCCCGTACACACACATCCCCACACTCAGAGGCACCAGACAAAACGGAGGTGCCTCCATGCACCTGTGTGAACTGGCACCCACGCGCTGCCCATGCTGCGGCACGCACCCCCACCCGCACACAGTCATGGCCCAGGTAAAAAGGACCTCTTTGTACCATTGCACAAATATATTTGCACTGAAGACTGAGCTGTCTACCTCTCTGATCTGGATGTGTAAACCCAAGATTTTATACATCACAACACTTTCAGGTTCAAAACTGAGAGATTGCAAAGCCCCATTCAAACTCTGAACAACAATATCCACCTGTACAGATTGAGTCATCAGATGAGCAACTGCATGGCTTATTTGCATCTTGTCCTAGCTGGCCAGGATTTCAGAAACATGGGCTTAGGTCATTTCTGACTTCTAGGTCATTTACTAGTGAGATTTATAGAGAAGAGTGACCAAAATACAAAGTCCCTGCAGGAATATGAGGGAGACATTTTGACCTTCTTTCAAGAGGTTTATTACTGTTATCAGTTTAGTGTATAGATCTGCCAGAGAATAAAACCATTGGGAATTAAAAGAACAAACAGATTGATGTGACTCATTTTACCTGAGCTACAGTCCAAACTGACTCACTCCAATTGAGAAAATTCCTCAACTTTTTAAGCTGCACAGATGATGGCTCCGCAGTAGGCCTCCCTACTACAAAAGCTCTGCCACCTGTAACTTGGAGAGTTAAAATGGCTCCCATGCTGAGCTGAGCAAATACAGCTCATTCTAATAGAACATCCCCCTTCCAAATGCGAATAGGCCAATTTTTAATGAAAGTTTATTATTCTCTATTTATATAGTGCCAACAATATGTCTGGTGCTGTACAGTCATGATAAGCCCTTTGGGACAGGGATCTGTCTCTTACAACCCAGAATGGATGGGGGGGGAGGGGCAGCAGGGATGACAAAGGGGAGGGGCACAAATAGAAAGACAGGGGTTCTGGTGGTTGAAATGGTTTAGGCCACAATGCAAATGGTATAGCCCACAGGAATAACAGTCTCAGCAACCCAAGTTGTCATTTGGTTTTTAGAACTGGAACTTGGGGACTGGGTTGGCTCATGCCACAGCTTCAGCCCTTGCCACAGAATCTTGGGGGTATTTAAAGGGCATCGGCTCAGAAGAAGAAAAGCGGTTGGATAACAACTCCTGAGATGATCACTGTAAAGATTACTCCGCTCTGAGTAAAGATATACTGTGCTCTGTCCCTCTGTCACATGGGACCAACACGGCGACTGCATTCTATGCTCTGAGGAAACACACATCTGAAGCTGGTTTTTTGGATCCAGTTCAAGGGCTGTGGCGCTGAGACAGCAGGAACACGCTTTGCAGAACACGGATTGTGACTTGAGGACAAATAGCCACGAGAGAATCTCAACCAAGGAGATTCATGGCATCAACTTGGTGTGACCACTTCAAGGGAACACAGCTGTTGACTTTGTGGACATCTTGAACTGGCTATTTACTATTAATTATTTATTATATTTATTATTAATTATTATTAATTATTATTATTATTATTATTATTATTATTATTATTATTATTATAAGCATTTATATAGCACCAGTGATGTACCTGGTGCTTTACAAAGAATAAGATAGACATGGTCCCTGCCCAAGAGCTTACAATCTAAAGACAGGGGTAGGGGAGATGGGGAAGGGGGAACAGAGGGAGAGACAAGGGATGCAAAAACATTCATGAGGATGCAAGAGCTCAGGTACACATTCCTGGCTTGGTTACAGTAATTTGGGAGTTTTCAGATAACAGGTGGGGGATAATCCTGAGTGGGGATGATTAGCAGGAGTTAGGAAAGGCAGAGCGGAAGAGGTGGGTTTTGAGGAGGGGCTTGAAGGCGTGGAGGGTGGGGTCAAGGCAGACAAGGGCAGGGAGGGAGTTCCAGGTATGCGGGGCAGCGAGGGAGAAGGGACGAAAGTGGTTGGGGGAGCAGGGGAGGCGTGGGACGGAGAGGGAGGGGATGGAAGAGGAGAGGAGTGCTCGAGTAGGGGTTCAGAGGGAGATCAGGGAAGAGAAGTAGGGGGGAGCGAGGTTGTAAAGGGCTTTGTAGGTGAAGACGAGGAGCTTGTGCAGAATACGCCCGGGAGAGGGAGCCAGTGGAGAGAGGAGAGGCTGCACGTCATCAAAGCGACGGACTAGGTGGATGATCCTGGCAGCAGAGTTTCAGAGGGAGATCAGGGAAGAGAAGTAGGGGGGAGCGAGGTTGTAAAGGGCTTTGTAGGTGAAGACGAGGAGCTTGTGCAGAATACGCCCGGGAAGAGGGAGCCAGTGGCTAGAGGAGAGGAGAGGTTACCTGAATAGATTGCCATCCTACAAACTAAGACTGGGTTTATCTCTTGGTCCATTACTACCCTAAAGAGAATCTAAATATAACCTGTGTAAATAGTTCATAAGTCCTTCTTTAATAATAGTAAAGCAGTTTCTGGTTTGTTTGTAAAACATCATTGATTCCTAGCCTCCTTCATGAAGGGCTCCTGGGTTCATTGCAAGACCCGTCTCAGGGATACATTGGCCACAATCCCAAATGTTTTGCGTTTGGGATCCATGCAGATCCTGCACATCTTGCACGTGGCACAATGTCCCTGCAATGGGCATGCATGCGGTTTGCACATGTGCATTCAGGGCATCATGGGATTGGCCCCACCGAGGAAGTTGAGACAAGGGGTGTCTTCACATAGACTGCTGTCCCACCTCACCCCCAGGGTGGGCCATTGGTTTAAAGGCTGCCTGCCAGATGCACAGGTGGAGCAGACTCTCCCTGCTCCAGGGCATCCCTGTGGGTGGTGCTCCACAACATTCAGGAGCGCCACCAGCGAAGTGGGCATCCCAACCTTGTGGCACCAGATGGAGGCGGAGCTGCTGTCTGTTTGCTTGGAAGACAGCTGGTGCAGCCCTGATCTTGAAGGAAGGAGAAGAGGGGTTTAACATGATCAAAGTGGAGGGCAAGGTGGATATTCAGTTAACGATATGTCATAACTATCAGATCCTTCGCGCCAGTGCTACCGCCTAGCCAGATATCTCCCATTATATATTTCTTCTTATGTTCCTATGCGCATTTATCTTTGTTAAATCTCATTTTGTTTCTTTCAGTCCAGGTCTCTAGTTATTAGGGGTGTGCACTTCGTTTTCGTTATATTGATAACAACAAAATTCTTTGTTTTCGGTATCATTATTGCAATAACGATAACAAAGATAAACAACAACATCAATAACAATAATGACAGTCATTATTGATTTCATTACTGCCTGGCAGGTGTTTTTTGGAGGGAAATGTGGAGAAGGGAGGAGGGAGCAGACATCTCAGAGCCAGAAAGAGTGTTGAACTCTTGAACTGAGCCTGTGATGGGAGGAGAAGGACCTGATGGATGTAATCGCTGGTCATGAGGAGCACAAGCAGGTTCCAGGCAGTTGCATGGCACCCTGTGATTGCTCAATGCCTGCTCCCTCCCAGAACCAATCATGGGGGCTCTGGGGAGGGCACTGCAACCTTTTATGTTGCAGGGCCAGGCTGTTTGACTCTAGTTCTATGTTAGCTCTTGCTGAGAGAGGTTGCATTTACAGAACTCTAAAAATCTTCCCCAGCCCTCAATGTTATACCTTACCTTTCCTTATACCCTTAATTTTACCTTTTCCCTTCCCCTGTCTTTCTCCCCCATCTATCTATAGATAGATATAGGTTTAGGTATATAGATTAGACAGATGGATGTAGATTACAGATATAGATAATATAGAGATTTGATAGCTATACCCTATAGTTTTTTCCTTTTCTTTTCCCCTTCCCCTGTCCCTCCCCCTGTCCATATTATATATAGATATATTACTTGTAGATATATTAGATATCAATATTAGTTGTAGATATATTAGATTAGATATATAGATATTAGTAGATACTAGGCTTTTTTATTATATATATATTAGTATTATAGGCTACAATCTGGCTTCCACCCCCTTCACTCCACTGAAACTGCTCTTGCTAAGATCACCAACAATCTTCTTGTGGCTAAATCCAACCGCCATTACTCTATTCTTGTCCTCCTTGATCTGTCTGCTGCCTTTGACACTGTTGACCACTCGCTCCTGCTTGAATTGCTTCACTCCCTGAGATTCTGGGACTCTGTCCTCGACTGGTTCTCCTCCTACCTTTCTGACCGCTCCTTCAATTTATCTCTTCCTAACTCCTCCCCCTCCTCCTCCTTACCCCTCTCAGTCGGGGTTCCCCAAGGCTCTGTCCTTGGCCCTCTCCTTTTCTCTATCTACACCCATTCCCTAGGCAAACTCATTGCCTCCCACGGTTTCCAATACCACCTATACACTGATGACACTCAACTCTATCTCTCCACTCTTTCCCTCTCCCCCTCTGTTCAAGCTCATCTCACCAACTGTCTCTCCGATATCTCCGCCTGGATGTCTCAATGCCAACTCAAACTGAACATGGCGAAAACTGAACTCCTGATCTTCCCTTCCAAGCCTTCCTCTCCCTTTTCCCTGTCAATTGCCATTGACGGGGTCTCCATCCTCCCTGTTCCCCAAGCCCGTAGCTTGGGCTTCATCTTCGACTCGCACCTCACCTTCAAACCCTACATTGACTCCGTGGCCAAGTCCTGCCGCTTCTCCCTCCACAACATTGTCAAGATCTGCCTTTTTCTGTCTGTCTCCTCTGCCAAAACTCTCATCCACGCCCTAGTCATCTCACGCCTCGATTCTTGTAACCTACTCCCCGGTGGCCTTCCCCGCTCCCACCTTTCTTCCCTCATCTCTGTCCAAAGCTCTGCTGCCAGGATCATCCACTTAGCCCATCGCTTTGACCATGTGCAGCCTCTCCTCTCCTCCCTCCACTGGCTCCCCCTTCCTGAGCGTATTCTGCACAAGCTCCTCATCTTCACCTACAAAGCCCTTCACAACCTTGCTCCCCCCTACCTCTCTGCCCTAATCTCCCTCCGAACCCCTGTTCAAGCACTCCATTGCTCTTCCATCCCCTCCCTTACCCTCCCACACCTCCTCTGCTCCTCCAACCGCCTTCGTCCCTTCTCCCTCGCCGCCCCGCACACCTGGAACTCCTTCCCTGCCCTCATCCACCTTGCCCCCACCCTCCACACCTTCAAGTCCCTCCTCAAAACCCACCTCTTCTGCTCTGCCTTTCCTAACTCCTGCTAATCATCCCCACCCAGGGTTATTCCCCACCTGTTATCTGCAAACTCCTAATTTACTGTAACCAAGCTAAGAACATGTACCTGAGTTCTCGTATCCTCATGAATATTGCATCCCTTGTCTCTCCCTCTGTTCCCCCTTCCCTGTCTCCCCTCCCCCTGTCTTTAGATTGTAAGCTCTTGGGCAGGGATAGTGTCTATTTTTTTCTCTGTAAAGCGCCAGGTACATTGCTGGCACTATATAAATGCTTATAATAAAATAATAAAATAATAATAATTAATAATGATAGATAGATAGATAGATTAGATAGAAGTTTATTGATATAGATACTTAGATAGGAATATATCGCATATAGTATAGGTTATTAGGTATAGATTTTTGTCATTGTGCACTTATTACTACTGCAGTATAATGCGAAAGGGAGGAAGGAGTTTAACTTCTGAGAAGTCTGGGGCACGTGGCTGCTGGCATTTCTGCCACTGGTGACAGCACACAACGGAAATGATACCAAAAACAAAATCTTCATTATCGCTCGAAATCTATACCAATGCCAATAACAGCACCTATAACAAATATCATTGAAAACTAAATTTAGTTATCAATGATAACAAAAAGGACAGTTTTTAATAACAAAAAACAAAAAACGACATGAGTCTGTAGTGCGCACCCCTACTAGTTATCTAGGTCATTCTGTATTCTAATCTGGTCTTGCAAAGTGTTTGCAGCCCCTCACAGTTTTGTGTCATAGGGCAGGATAAAAGGAGAAGATGTAAAATCCAGCAGTGGATCCCCTATAAGCACCTGGAGAATAAAAAAAGGTCTTCAGGTACTTTTTAAAGATAAAGAGGGAGGAGCCAAGATGAACATATAGAGACAGATAGTTCCACACTGAGGATACTATTTAATGGGCCTGAAAGTTGCCTTTGCACACTACAAAAGTCACCCTTCCCATTCTATGTGTAATAGATAATTTATTAGGTCAATTTAATTTATACCTGTGTGTCTGCATCGTTTAAGCCTGATCCAGCCTTTATGGGAGGTTCTAAGAGCCCTACACGCCTTTCAGGGAGGAGAGGGCTTCAGGGACTTTTGCAGGTGACTTTATAATAATAATAATAATAATAATTAAGAAGAAGAAGAAGAAGAAGAAAATGTATAGCATCCCCTTGCCTTACATGACACTCTGAGCACTGCACAAAAAAGGTAAAACCATATAAATACTATTAAACAATCTAAAACAATTATAACAATTTAAATCCATCACTAAGAATTATAAAATGGGGCAGATAATAAGGGAGGGAAAAGTATAATGAGGACACCACCAGTGGATCCTAAAAGTACCAGGAAAACAAATACATTTTCAGGTGCATTTTAATGGTATGGTGGGAGGAATTGAGACGAACATCTGGAGGGAGCGAGTTTCACAGTGAAGGGTCCTCCACAGCAAAGGCCCGATTGTTTGCCGACTTCAGAAGTGATGATGGAACCCCCAAACAGGGGGTGGTTCCTGAGTGCAGATACCCATCAGTGTGAGGTTCCAGGAGTAGGTCTCGAATATAGCCAGTGCCTAAACCATTCAGGGACCTAAAAACCAGCAGCACAACCTTAAACTCAATCCACCACTCCACAGGCAGCCAATCGACTGTTGTACGGCCACAGAGATGGGCTGTGTGTCTAAGCACTGCCACATGGTGAACACAGGACCAAACCGACGTTCATATCAAGGTCAAAACACACATTCAGACACCTGTTGTCGTTATGTCTAAAGACACCGATAGAGAGAGTGTTGGTTTTATTAATCACAGACCTGGCATTAGCCATCCAGATCCTCGTACAGGAGGGATCCAACTTGCCCATTCCCCCTTGACCCCTTGAGGTACACTCAATGGGCTCCACAGCAATTGTCCGAAGGCATCTAAACTGGCATGCCTTTCTCGATTGCCATGGCTCTCCCCTCCCCCTGCTTGTCACCCTAATGGGTATCTCAAAAATAGCCTCTTCAGGTCCCTCACCCACGTCGATGTCGTCCCTCCTTGTGGGACCATCTTTCATTCACACACAACAGACAAAAAACAAGCAGACAATAATGATAGTGGCCACCCAGGAAGAAGATTCTCACCCTCCCTCTCACCCTCCACACCACTATACCGGCAAATCCATGAACACACAAACACAGGTCTGTCTACATGCCCAAACTGGGGCAGTTGCTCCTGAAAAAACAGAGCAATTGTCCATATCATACCTATGTCACTTGTGCATAGTCTCCCCTGGCAAGCACAACTCCAAGAGAGATCAAGGCTGTTGCAGGGTACTCCGAGAATGCTGCTGCTGTGGATCAGCTCTGCTAATTGGGCAAAGCTCTTGAAAAACAGCTGATCGGCAGTTGCAGACACATTCTTCCAGTCTGCCCATTGCAGTCCCAGTATTTCCCCTGCCACTGCCACTGCCGCCAGGGGCATACCAGGCTCAGTAGTCTGCCCTTCCAGTCTGCCCACAGCATTCCCTGCCAGGGAGGGACTGAGATTGCTGCAGCTTTATTGGGATGCTGCTGTCGTGCATCCTCTCCAACCCACTGTATTTCCCATGTGGACCCTTTCTGCAGATGTGGAGAAGATGAGAAAGCACTTTTGATGGCACATTACCTCTGAAGATGCTGAGCTTCCTTGGCTCCAGCTGGCCTCACCAACCACTGAGCATTTCCCAAGAGGCACTTAGGTCACACGTCCAAACAAAAATGCCAATTGTGGGTGCACCAGTTGTCGAATGCCCAGCTTGAGATACCCATATCCAGAGTCATCGCTATAATACTGAGAGCCAGTGTGGTGTAATGGCCAGCGTGCAGCACTTGGACCAGGAGGTAGGGGGGACTCCAGTTCAAGTTTTGCTTTAGCCAGAAAGTAACTGGGTGACCTTCAGCCAGTCACAATATTCTCTCAGCCTAACCTACCTCACAGGGTTGTTGGGTTGTTGTGAGGATTAAAAGTTATGCTTATACTGTAAAGTGCTCCAAGTGCCATAGCAGGGGGGCACTATATAAAAATAAAGATTATTCTTAGAGGGTGCAGTCCTCCACCACTGAATGGCAAAGCTCTCATTGACTTTAATGGTGTAGGGTTGTAGCCACTGTCTGGCTTAAGCTGTGCAGCTTGAAATAAAGCAGTGCCATAACTTGTTCATAGGGAAAGGTGTTTATTATTTGTGCTGTGATATGATGTAGAGGCCCCAGCAACAAGCCAGGATCCTATTGTAGTGGGTATCATATAAGCATGTAAGTCTTAGATTTTATTAGGATCACTGATCGCTCAAGAACCACACAAACTGTATAGGTACAACTCTATTTTATTGGATACAACATTAATAGATGGACTTGGCAATATCACCAGTTAAGAACCCCAGTGATCTAACCTATGTTGTTCTTATGTGTCCAGTGAAGAAGGTCTTCTGAAGAAGGTGGAGGAGGGGGCCCAACAAGGCGGTCCTTAGGAGCTGCTAGACAGCGAGGAAGTGGGTTCTTGTTTGTACAGTCAGGAAAGGACACAAGCCACAACAGTTCACTGCAAAGCTAGTGACTTCAAGCCTTATGCAGGCATTCTGTTGGAAGGGAGCCTCTTTTATACTTTTTAGGACCCATTCTGTCAGTGTGCTGAGGTATGCTGTTTTCCCCTTTGTTTGGGCATATTGTTTATGATGCTTGTGATCATGCCATTAGAGGTCAGCTCCATCTGCATTCTTATCTTTTGGACCATTTGGTTCCTGCTTTACGTCAGAGTAGCTGATGGTCCTTGATTGATGGTATCACAATCATAACTTGCTGTCCTGTTCCAGAGATTCCCTTCTTTGAAATGTAAGATGTTGTTTGTAAATCCAGGAGCCCACTACAGACATAGGCTGATGTATCCAAACTCCAAGCATACCTGTGATGCTGCCTTGTCCAAACTCCCAGCATCCAACTGTGGCTTATTTGGCCCTATATTCTGACCCTAGCATAACCAAATGACGGTCTCTGCCCCAGTGTGTTTAAAGTCTCTGGCCATGAGCCACAAACCTTTTACTCTAGAGTAGTCCCACTGAAGTCCCTGCAGACTCCAGAATAAGTGGTTTGTGGGACTGCAGCCTAAGTATATGCAGGGAACGTGCTCCATGCCTGTATCTTTCACAAAATCCATTTAGGGCTGTGCCTCAGCCCCCACACATCCCAGAGAAAGGATTATATTTAAAACTTAAAATGGGGTTGTACCCATTCTGAATTGACTCTTGACACAAGATGGACCAACTCAATACGAACACTCCCTTTCCCCCGCCCTCTCCCACACACAGTACATGCTGTCTTAATAGAGAACACTTGTCTGTTATTGCCCTTATGCTTGTAAATTAAATCCCTAATCAAGGAAATACAAATAATTTAGTGGGCCTTTTTGCACAGTATTTGATGAGATGAAGGTAGAGGAAATTATTTTCAGCTCTGAATGCGACACTCGCAAAAAGCCAGGAAAGCAAACCAAGAAATGTGTAAAGTAGCTACCATCGGCACAAGAGAGTGTCGCCTCCTCTTAAACTAAATAGGTAATAATTGCTGAAATGGATGGAAACATTACTGACATGACAGAGCTACCTCTCATAAATGACGTGAAAGGGTTTTAGTTTGTACAAACTAAAAGTAATTCCTCCCAGTTCTGCTGTAAAATGAGCTTCTGAAAGCTTGTTTGGAACAGCAAATGTAATTTTTAAGAGATTCAACCTTCTTTCATCTATTTGCAGTTCTTCTCTGCCAAGAAGGTACATTGCACAGACATTTTTCAAATGTTCCTGTTGATATGAATGCAATGCTGTGTGTCTAGTGGTGTCTTAGGAATTGCAGTTACTTTTAGCATTAATTAATTCACTGTGATTTTCAAGCATTACCAAGCTATTTTATGTATTTGGCTGCATTTGAAATACCCCAGGATAATAGAAATCAAACCAAGTATGGATTTTCTAAAGGCCTATGCAAACAGTGAGGGGGAAATAGCTTTATGATTCTGAGCTCATCAAATGCAGTGTATAAAGTGAAACCCACATCCACACCTTTGAATTTTCCTGGCTGTTGTGTCCGAAAACAGTTCTATAACAAGAGCCAAAAAGAGACTGAAGCCACTTTCAGACATGCCCCCCCCACCGCATATTTGGGCTGCAGGGGGAATGAGCAGCCCAAATATGCATGGGGATTAGGGCTGTAGCGGCATACCGCCACTGCAGCTTTTACCGACGGAAACCCCTATTCTGCACATCGTGGCACGGTTCGGCAGAGGCAGCTTTCCGAGGGCTGCGGCTGCGGTTTGTCGCTAATGGTATCGCGGCATCGGAACTGGCGAACAGAAGCGAAACTTG
>QEPC01012358.1:283922-303758 GCA_003113815.1 Sphenodon punctatus
CAAGGGAGTGAAGTGAATCCAGCAAGAGTGAGTGGTCAACAGTATCAAAGGCAGCAGAGAGGTCAAGGAGGACAAGAATGGAATAGAGGTGATTAGATTTAGGCACAAGAAGATCGTTGGTGATCTTAGTGAGAGCAATTTCAGTAGAGTGAAGGGGGTGAAAGCCAGATTGGAGGGGGTCAAGGGAGGAGTTGGCAGAGAGGAAGTTGAGGCAGCAGAAGTTCAAGAAGAGAGGAAGTTGAGGCAGCGGAAGTTCAAGAAGCTTGGAAGCAAAAGGAAGGAGTGAGACAGGATGGTAGCTAGAAGGGTCAGAGGGGTCAAGAGTGGACTTTTTGAGGATAGGAGAGACAGTGGCGTGCTTGAAGGTGGATGGGAAGGAGCCAGTAGAGAGGGAGAGGCAGGAGGGAAGGGGTGACAGTGGGAACAATGGAGGTCAGGAGGCAGGAAGGGATGGGGTCAAGGGGGCAAGTGAAAGGGTTGGAGGAGATTTTCTCAAGGGAGGTGGGAGGGAAGGAGGACAGGAGAGAAGGAGGGGGAGGAGGGAGAGAGGAGGGAGTAAGAAGAGGAGAGGAGTGGGAAGCGATGTCGAGGCAAATCTTGTCTATCTTGGAGGTGAAGAAGGAAGCAAGATCCTGAACAGAAAGGGAAGAGGGAGGAGGAGGATAGGGGAGCTTGAGGAGGGAGTCAAAGGTGGAGAACAGGCAGCGAGGGTCCTGAGAACAGGACTCAATGCGGGAGGCATAGTAATTCTGTCTAGCGATGGAGATAGAAGAAGTAAGGGAGGAGAGACAGAATTTGAAGTGATGGAAGTCAGCATGAGAGTGGGATTTGTGCCAAAGGCATTCAACAGAACGGGTGCAGGACCATAGGTGGCAGATACTAGGGGTGATCCAAGGATTGGGGTTGTGGGAGCAGACAGGGCAGGAGGAGAGGGGGACAAGGGAGTCAAGGGTGGAGGAGAGACAGACATTGAAAGCAGAAATGGCAGAGTAAGGAGAGGAGGAGGAGAAGACTGAGGGGAGAAGGGTGGAGGGAGAGGAGACAAAATCCAGGGGGGTTATGGCCTGCAGGTCACGGAAGGGGCGTGGGGACGGGGAAGAGGAGGGGAGACAGTGGGAGACATTGAAAGAGGCAAGGAAGTGGTCAGAGATGGGATGTGGATCAAAGGAGAGATCAGAGACAGAGCAGTTCCTAGAGAAGACGAGGTCAAGAGAATGGTCGTTAGCGTGGGTGGGGGAGTTCGTCCAAAGGTGGAGGTTGAAGGAGGAGGCTAGTGAGAGAAAGCGAGAGACGGAGGGCTGGGAAGGGACATCAATGTGAATGTTAAAGTCACCGAGGATGAGAGTGGGGGTATCGTTGGAGAGGAAGAGAGTGAGCCAGGACTCAAATTCAGAGAGAAAGGAAGAGAGAGAGCCAGGGGACGGTAGATGACAGAGACGCGGAGATGGAGGGGGGAGTAGAGGCGCACAGAGTGAGCCTCAAAGGAAGAGAAGGAGAGAGAGAGAGGGAGGAGAAAGTGGTTGGAATTGACAGGAGTTAGTGAGGAGGAGGCCCATGCCACCATCCCGGTCTTCGGGGCATGACTGGTGAGAAAAGGAGAGACCCACAAAGGAGAGGGTAGCAGGGGTGACAGAGTCGGAGGGGAGATCCAAGTTTCAGTAAGGGCAAGGAGCTGGAGGGAGTGAGAGAGGAAGAGATCATGGATGTAGGAGGCTTTATTGGCAGAGGAGCGACAGTTCCAAAGGGAGCAGGAGAATGGGAGCTGATAAGGGGGAAGGCAGGGAATGGGGATAAGATTGGGGAAAGGGGGGCAGCGGAGCAGGCGAGAGATAGGTAGGATGGGGGAGGAGCAGGGGGGAAGGTAGTCAGGGGGGAGGAGGAAGTGTGAGGAGGTTGGAGAGAAGTGATGGGCTGAGGGGAAGGAAGGAGCAGGGAGGAAAGAAGTAGAGGAAGGAAGAGGCGGGGGGAGGGAAAAGGGGGAGAAGGAGTGAGAGGGAAGGCGAGAGATTAGTGCAGCCATGATGGTGGGGAGGATAGGTAATAGAGAAGAGACAGAGAAGAACGAGGTGGAGAGTGGCTGACCTACTGGCCACCGAGGAGCCACCAGGTGGTAGAAGTACCCTTAGGCTTACCTTTAGCTGCTGCTGTTGTAGTATTCTGCTGGTCGCTGGAACTCAGGTGGCAGAAGGGCCAAGCTCCAGGAGGGTTGCAGCGTTCTCAGGTGTTGAAAGCCAAGGCAGCTGGGAGTGTATGCAGATGAGCTGCAACCTCACCAATTGTAATATAAACAATTTGTCAACGATAGATGTAGGAAATATCTCTCCACTAGATCGATCAATCAATCAATCAATCAATAACTTTATTATGCACTAGCTTTCGCCATGGCAAAAAGAACCTACAAAAATATAAATAAATAAATAAATAAATAAATAAATAGGCAATAAAATACTACATAAATATAAACCCAATGATAATTTACAGGGTAGTAGCATCAAGCTAAGCTATAACATAGGAGAAATCCTCCAGAGTCAAATATATTAAAAATTGAAAACAAATAACAATAGACAGCAACAAAAGATAACAGAGTACAAGAGGAGCTTCCAAATCAGGGAGTCTCGTAACACTATATGATAAATCTCCAACTTAAATACTCTGTGCTATCATCCTGTCTCTTTTTTGCGGCTAATGTCGCATACAAAGCAACAGATAGCATCTCTTTCTCTACAGATGTAGTTAGTAAAAGCCTAATTTTTTGTGGTATCGACAAAAGATCTTTACCCTCCTTACCCTCCCATAATGGCTGAAGTCAGACTTGCCAGAGCATAGCATAATGGGGGCACCTAAATAAAATATGAGGTAAATCCTCCACCTCATTCAGTGTACATAGGCAATTACAACTATCATAGGGTCGATTGACATAGCGCCCAACCAAAATTGCTGAATCATACAATTGAAATCATAGTAAAGTAAAGTTCCTTTTGCAAAGTTGGGTCTTTTATCACATCTAAGTATGGATCAAATTCATGCAGGAGTTTGATATATTGAGACCAACACGCCACTTTCCATGTAGCTATTGCCGCCATGTTGTTTTGCCTGGCAATATCATTAATCCTAGTGGATATTAGTGCTTTTTGGGAGTCAACAGATTTCCCCCACAGGCAGGAAGTTGATAAACCCAATCTAGGCAAAGCAAAGCAAATTTGCGAAAGCCAGGGGAAATTCACTGCCCCATCTCCACTAGAGATAGTTCCAGCACTTTCTATCCAACATTCTAGGTTGCAAGTATTAACTCAGGGGCCAGTATATAAGGACCCTCTGCCAACTGAGGTAAGAAATAAGACCTTAGAGAAGAGGAGTTTTGCTGCCCAGCCTCTGGCTAAAGAGGTTGTAGAAGTTTTAAATGACAATATAAACAATTTGCCAATAGCAGAAGCAGGAAACACTCTTACATTAGAGACAGTCCCAGTAGATCTTATTCAAGATCTTTGGTCACAAGTATTGACTCGGGGACAGTATGCAAGGACCCTCTGCCAACTGGAACTTTACGAAATAAAAATAATTGGGAGACAAAAATGGTCAAACACATAGCATGGCATAATAGTTTTTATCAATTATCCAAAACAGAATGGGGATACGTTCCCAAAAGGAGTGAAGATGGCATTTTTGGAGACTCATAGATAAGCCTGCAGGTGGGTTACTTGACCCTAAAGATATTAAACATGTAGAATATATTTTTAATAACTACAGAAGGCTCATGCAATTGTTACCTTTGAGTCGAAGATTTAGCTCGTTTAGTCTATAGTTTTAGATCTCCGTTTATACCCCTTGCTTTGCAAGTAGAGAGATATTTTTACAATTTGAAAATTTTACATTTAACTAACATGTCATTGCACAAGGATGAGAGAATTAAGACGACTGTGGCCCTTTTCACATGAGATGCTCCCACCCATCTCCACATAGTTTTGCTGCGTGGAGACAGGTGGAGGCACCTGTGTGAATGACACGGGGGATGAGGGGGGGGTGCACTCCCGCACTACACTCACCTCCACCCATCACCCACCCATGGAGCAATGGGTGTGGGTGCGTGGGAACAGGTGCACGCCCACTGCGGCCGCACACCCATCCCTCCACCCACCATGGTCCATTTAAGAAGGGCCAGGGTGTGCACAATTAGGGCAAAGAATCCTACGAGACCCCCCCAGTAGCATGTTTAATTGACTTGGACTCAGTAAATATCGAATCACAGGAAGGTATTAGACCTGTTGGGCCCAGGGCAATGCCTGGGGATGTTTCTGGGAAGATAAAGTTTAGAGACAGGACTGGTGTAGGAAGTGTTTGTAAAGAGAACGTATATAGGGATGAGAGAGGTAATACAATTAGCATGGTATAATCAGATCATAATATCCTATGGGGGACACACACACACACACACACACACACACACACACACACACACACACCGTTGGTGTCATCAAGTGATTTTGGGTTAGTAAATAGTATAACACAGGAGGGAATTAGTCCTGATAAGATTAAGATATCACCAAGGGACATCTCCAGGAAGACAAAGACTGGCGATAGGTCTGGTGTAGGAAGGGATAATGAAGAGGATGTAAGCATTTCTTCCTTGGAAAATAGTTCTATGATACAAGAAGAATTGGAAGATTATGAGAACAGGGTATTTAAACATTTCAGTAAAGTCCCAAGAGAGGGACAAGAGCATATTATAGAAAGACTAGTAAATGTTCAGTCTATAGTTTTGTTAGTGGATACAAATTCTATTGCTCTTGAACCACAGATAGTACTGGTGCCCAAGAATAAAAAAGGATCAGATTTTTTTAAGGAAGTGGAGGGAGTGACAAATCCGGGAGAGGTTTTTGTATTTAAGGAAGGAAGTCAGGGCAGGTGGCAGGGGCCATTGTAAAGAGGTTTCTGGTTTCCAGAACCTCCTGCAACATGAGAATAGGAGAAACCAGGCACTCAAATCAGGACCCACTGCGTACAATCAGGTAGTTAAGGACGGGGTGGGAACTGAGGTGGTTCTGGGTTCTCCTAGGGTGAACCAGAGTGTAGAAGATGTGAACGCTGCAAATGCTCATGCCCTAGAAGGTAGGGAATCTGAGGGTTTTAGAGAGGGCTCTGTTGAGTCAGAGATATATACCCCTAGAAGCAAGACTGGAGGAAAGAGGTGATACAAGGGAGGGAGGCAGCTCCTCTTCGTTAGAGGAAAGTAGTTGACTAGGTAGAAATAGTTGGAATCCAGATATTACATTGTTATCCTGGAATATAGCTGGATTACATGTTAAGTTGGGAGATAAAATTTTTGCAAAGACATGACATAATTTTACTGGAAGAAACTTGGGCGTGTAGATGCTGTTTACTTTAAGGGATATGAGTGTTTTAACCATCCGGCTCTAAATATGGGTCAGAAGGGTCGCCTTAGAGTGGGCCAACTGACATTGATAGCCACCAAGGAGGGCTGGGAAACTAGAAAACTCCCCAATTCTTTAGATTTTTGTCTGGAGGTAGAACTTAGGATGCCCCACACACAGTTGTGGATTGTGGTGAATGTGTATATTTCCCCAAGTATTTCAGTGGAGGCTCTCTCAGTTAAACAGGAAATGTTTTTGACTTACCTAGAGGAAATTAGGTGACAATTCCCTCTTGTTGCAAGACTTATCTTTGCCGGTGATCTAAATGTGAGAGTGGGAGGATTGTCCTGGGACAATGAGGACTTTAACATGATCAATGAAATCTATGGTATTAAAACCCCTTATTATAAAGACCAAAGAATGAACAAGGCAAGGTTAGCCTTACAGAACCTCATGAATGCTCTAAATTGCCAGTAGCCCCAGGGGATTTCAATCTCTTGGGTTTCTCCTTTCAGGGCCAGTTCTTCTTTGATAAGGCAATACCCATGGGATGTGCCATTTCCTGCTCCACCTTCGAACACTTCAGCGCCATGCTCGAGTGGGCAGTGAGGGATAGGGCGGGTTTACCTTCCATATTGCATTACTTGGATTATTACATATTTTCGGGGGGGGTGGGTTCTCAGGAGTGTGCCCACCTTATGGCCACGTTCGCCATGGTTGCAGATGAGCTTGGGATCCCATTGGCAGAGGAAAAGACGGAGGGCCCTGTGACCCGGCTCACCTTTAGGGGCATAACAATTGACACCGTGGCTTGCACCTCAAGTTTCCCCCCGAATAAGCTATGCTCCCTGCGGCAGCTCCTCCAGAATATCGTGCAGGTTAAGAAGGTGACATTATGGGCTATGCAAACATTGCTGGGCCACTTGAATTTTGCCTGCAGGGTGGTGGCCCCTGGTAAGGCCTTCTGCGCGCAGCTCGCACACGCCACGGCGGGTGTTACAGCCCCCTTCCATTGTATACGGATATCCAAATGCATTAGGGAGAACCTTATGGTCTGGCTAAAGTTCCTTGACAGCTACAATGGTATTTCTTTATGGAGGGAAGTGTGGCTGCTCGAGGCAGACCTCCAGGTGGTAGCCGATGCTGCAGGGGGGTCAGGGTTCAGAGTTTTCTTCCAGGGCAGCTGGTGCGCCCAGCGGTGGACACCATAGTGGGCATCCACAGTTCTAATCAGAGACATAACCTTTCTGGAACTCTTCCCAGTGCTGGTGGCTTTGGAGCTTTGGGGGCGGCACTTCCGGGACTCTCATGTATGTTTTTGGTCTGATAATCAGGTGGTGGTGCAGGTAATCAACCATCAGTCGAGTAGATCCAGTAGGGTTATGACCTTAGTGTGTTGGTTTATCTTAAAGTGCCTTTTCCTTAATATGTATTTCTCTGCCAAACACGTCCCTGGTGTGCATAATGATATTGCTGATTCCCTCTCTTGTTTTCAGATGGAGCGGTTCCATTCCCTGGCACCTGGCACCAACATCAACCCAGAGGTGATGCCAGTGGCCTTGTGGGATCTTGGGAGCAAAGGCTAGACAAGGGCATTAGAGTAGCGGTGCTGTGCTCCACCTGGCATTCCTACACCTCTTCTTTCCAGGGCTTTTGTAATTTATCATCATCACACTGTTTGCAAGAACAATGGCCCATACCTCCCTGTTATGTAGAGTGGTTTGCGGCACACTTGAGTTTCCGGGGCTTGGCCGCCCCGTACCATAAAGTGCCGCCTAGCAGCAATCACCTTTTTCTGCAAGGCTCATGGGGTGCCTGACCCATGCACCAGGTTTAGGCTCTGCAGAGCTGTTGAAGGGTGGGCTAAGGAGAGGGGCCCTAGCAGGGATGCCCAGCAGCCGGTGCCTGTTGATACGTTGGCCCACTTGATTGCCGCGTTACCTCAGATTTGCTCGGCTCCTTATGAGGGGTTGCTTTTCCAGGCAGCTTTTTCCGCAGCCTTTTTTGCTGCATTAGGAATCAGTGAACTGGTGCCTTCTTTGAAGGCTGATCGGTCAGGTGCTACCTTGGAGTTCCGAGACATAGCCCTGAGACCCGACTCTGTCACCATCATGATTCAGCGATCCAAAATGGATCAGGAGGGACAGGGGCAGGTTGTAACACTGCACAGATCCCCGGTCGGGTGTGTGTGCCCTGTGTTAGCAGCTTACTTGGACATGCGTCCGGTCATGCAGGGCCCCCTCTTTGTTCATTCAGCAGGGTCATTTCTGACAGCATTCCAATTCCAGGCAATTTTTAAGAAGGGTTTGGTGATGCTCAGACTTCGTCCATCCGACTATGGGTCACACTCCTTTCGAATTGGGGCCACTTCCACAGCTGCTACGGGCGGGCTAGCTGCCTCTCAGATCAAGTCGATAGCGGTCCGGCGCTTATCGCACGTATGTATGGCCATTCAGCCCTTCACAGTAGACTGGCCTGTTCCTAACTATGCTATGTTTTGTCACCCTCAGGCACGGGCCAGCTTCCCACAGTATGGATTTGCAGGCACAGCATTGTACGTTGGGCCAAAGACCAAGCAGCTGAGTCAGACCTCGGTACCTAGCTGGGTTGTGGATTGCGGGCCTGCCTTTACTGGTTTGGGTGCAGTGGTATGCAGTGGGAGCAACTGATGCCTTCGCTGTTCCACAGGGCCGTACGCTTTGGTCCTCCTGACATCCTGGTCATTCACTTGGGGGAGAATGACCTCAGCCTGCACAGTGCCTGGGAACTCACTGGCGAGATGAAGAATGACATCTCCATATTGGTTGCTGGTCGAACTTTGGAAGGTGCTGACTTGGCTTAAGGTTGATCCATGGTTGATTGCCCTGATAAGAGCCCTGTATTCAGAGACTCTTCTTCGAGTTAGGATGCCCCCTGATGGTAGATTATCAGATTCTATTCATACACTTAGGGGAGTTAGACAGGGATGTTTGCTTGCACCCCTGCTCTTTAACATCTACGTTAACTCTTTGATAGCCGAGCACAGTGATGTGAGGTATCATTCGCCTACTATTGGTGGTCAGAAACATTTTTTGTTGATGTATGCAGATGATACTGCCCTTGTCTCTCTTTCAAGAGTGGGGCTTGGTAGAGCATTGCAATGATTTTCAGGGCAGATGTAAACTAAAACATCTTATAATAAACTATGAAAAAATCATGGTGATTGGTGGCCATCATAGGAAATATAACTGGTCTCTTCAAGGACACCAGTTAGAACAGGTCCGATGTTTCCAGTACCTGGGTGTCAGGATGGCAGAGTCTTGCTCCTGGCAACCGCAGGCGCAGGCGGTTAAGGAAGTGGTAAGCCCTGAGGTAGCGGCCATTATACACTTTTTTTATGCCCATGGCCAACCGCCAGCTATGGTGATCCGCCGAATATTTGAGGCAAAGGTCTTGTCATGCCTATTATATGGATCCCATGCATGGGGAATGGATGCTGGAGCGATATGGCTCCTTCAGCCTGTAATTACTCAGTTCTGGAGGAAAATATTGAGATGTCCCCAGGCTACGAGCTTGGCCATGGTGTTAACGGAGATAGGTTGTCCCTCTTTGTCAGCTTTGGTGGATATAAGACTCTTGTAATTTTGGGCTAAATTGCGTGATGCATCCAAGGGCTCTCTTCTTGAGCGTACATGGGTCGAAAAGGTTACTGAGGAAGTGGGAAGTGACCCATGGTACTTGGGGGTGTCTAGTCGGTTGGCACGGTTGGGATTTTCTGAACCTTTTTTTCAGAATGCCACCAGTAGACATGTTATAGAACTACTGAAGTCTCATATCTTGGATATGAATAGGCAACATCTTAGGGCCTTGGCATCCACTTCCGGGTTGGCACCGGTCTATCAATATATTATGCCTCCCCGGACAGGAGCCCCCTGTATATACTCGCAGATGAATCCAGACCTGAAATTCAGATTCAGTACGCTCAGGTTCCAGACGTTAAAAACAGCAGTCCTCCTAGGGAGATTCCAGGGGATCCCGTGGGAGGAGAGGAGATGCCCATGTGGGATGGATGTTGAGAATCTTAACCATTATCTGTTGAAGTGTCCCCTGTATGATTCATTGCGTAGGGGGCTGTGGGGCAGATATAGGTATGGGGCAGGATTGGATAGAAACTAGACAGCTAATTTTCCTCTTGGGCGACCAGGAGCCCTATAGGACAAAGCAGGTGGCTATTTTTGCCATTAGATGTGATGCTGTGTGGTCAAAACTGTTTATCTCTTCCTTGGGAGATGATTGAGATGTAAGAAGGGAGTGGAGGAAGATGGGGGTAATGTGATCAATTGTATAGTATATTAATACGTGATGTAAATTTTATTTGGTTTTTTGTGTGCCGTTGTGTAATCAATATATGTGATGGCCATGTGACTGAACATAATAAAGACTATTATTATTATATATTGGTTGCTACGTGGCCCCAGTCCTCAATATGGTGGTCAGATCTACTGGAGCAGCAGGTTTGGCCACATCGCCAGGCAAAATCAAGTGCACCAAGCAAAAAATCAACAGGACTATGTGGACATTCGTGGCATGCTTTGGCAGCAGGGTGGTGCACCACAAACGCATTGTGAGCCAGGATGCGGGCCTGTTTCAGAGTGATGGCATGCATTTGTCTGGCGTGCATGTGTCTGGAACACTATCTGGCTGGAGGATCTGAGGGCAGTTTTCCATGCATATTTCATGATATCTGTGTGGGGGGGAAAGGGTGGAATGAATTTTTCCTCCCCCTTTTCGTGGTGGATAGCGGGGTAGGAACCATGCAGTGGTAAGGCTCCTTAGGAGCTAAGGGGATGCAGTTACACCCCGTTGCCACACAGGGAGCGAGGGGGTCTTAAGGGTGGGGGCCCCAGCCCAGGCTCGGAATGGCTGGTAGGGGGCTGCAACCAGCCCTGACCCAAGGGAAGGGTGAACTCTAAGGGTCGATTCACCCGGGTTAGGGGGCGAGCATTAGCTTAGTCCCTTGGCTTGCATATATGTCATGGTTCCTCTCCTCTACACCCACGCAGATTTATTGTTTGCTGTTGTGGAATATGTATATATCATATAATAAAGTTGCAGCCAATGCCTTTTATCCCAAGCATGTCTCTGTCTTCTCTTATGGGTAGTGCGGGCACAAGGGAACACCCCCCCACACTATCCGCAGGGGGGTAGATTTGTGCCCACCTGCCCGAAAGGAGCCAGGGGAGGGGGCAAGGGCACTTTTCACACACACACACACACACACACACACACACACACACACACCATGGCACAAGAGGCTCGGCGCCGGTGCCCAATGGGGGAGAAGAGAAGCACGTAGGGCCTGGGTCAGGTATAGATACCTGAGCCACCGGGTGCCTCTTCCTCTCTCCTCACCGGTGGCGACGCGGTCAGAAGAATTTTCCCACCCACCCTCTCCGTCAAGTTGGGTTTTAATATTGTATGTAGTCTGTGTCTAAGTGTTGTTTCAACTGCTGTGGGTTGAAGCTGGTCACTATTTTCAGAGCCAAGGAGGAATTTTCCCATCGGCTTAATTGGCGCTAAAGCGGCCGGGTTTTTCGCCTCCTCTGCAGCAGTTGTGATGTTTAGCTACATGTGATGTTACAATGATTCTGCTTTTATTGTTGCAACTGGTGTGGGTAGCGGGGTAGGAACCATGCACTGGTAAGGCTCCCTAAGAGCTAAGGGGAGCGCACTTGTACACCGTTGCCACATGGGGAGAGGGGGGTCTTAAGGGCGGGGACCCCAGCCCAGGCTCAGAATGGCTGGTAGGGGGAGGCAACCCATCCTGACCCAAGGGGAAGGTGAATTTGAAGGGTCGATTCACCCGGGTTAGGGGGTAAGCATTAGCTCAGTCCCTTGGCTCTCATATATGGCATGGTTCCTCTCCTCTACACCCACACAGGTTTATTGTTTGCTGTTGTGGAATATGTATATATCATGTAATAAAGTTGTGGCCGATGCCTTTTATCCCAAGCATGTCTCTGTCTTCTCTTACGGGTAGTGCGGGCACAAATGTTTTTCCCCCCTGAGTGATTCTTCTTCTGATTTCAATTATATCTCTTGGGTTGGGTTTAGTATAACAGATTATGTTCTGATAGATCCTGATGATTGGGCAGAGATTCTGGATTTTCAGATATTTGGGCATCCAGAAAATGATCACTGCCCATTGTGGATACTATTTAAGAATATGAGTAACAAGAGTTTGCAAGTAGTTAGGCAAAGGAACCCCTCATCGTTTGCTGGAAAATATGTTCCAGTAGCTGTTAACAAAGTATTCTGGGATTCAGACTCCGTATGGTTCAGTACAGAGGTTCACAAAGTACTTTTTCAAGGATGAATTGTTTGGTATAAGACAAAATGCGATCTCAGCTTCTTCCACCATGGAGTGATGAATTATTGTTTGCAGTTGTTGGATCCCCTCATAGCTATCTTGTCTGTATTGGGAGTGGATCAAAATGATCATAGTAAAAGGAGAAGAGGTGTAACATGGTTTAATAGACAATGCCAAGAGAAGAAGAGGCTATTAATTAGCAAAAATAAGGAAGTTAATGATGGAGACGGTGTAACCTTGAGACCCTTCAAACACCTGAGAAAGGAATATAAGCTACTACTTCATAACAAGAAGACTAGTCTTATTATTAGTAGTAGTAGTAGTAGTAGTAAACATTTATATAGCACCAGCAATGTACCTAGCGCTTTACAAAGTAATTGAATAGACACGGTCCCTGCCCTAGGGCTTACAATCTGAGAGACGGGAGTGTGGAGGAGACGAAGGAAGGGGAACAGAAGGAGAGACAAGGAGTGTAACATTCATGAGGATACGAGGTCCCAGGTGCACGTGTTTGACTTGGTTACATCGAGAATGATGGCTGGTTGGTCCATATGGTGAAGGTATGAGTACACAGACCTTAGGTAACAGATTGTACTGGAAGGTAGGTATCTCAGCAGGAGTTGGGTGAAAGGAGAGAGGAGTCAGGGAGGGCAGGGTGGAAGAGGTGGGTCTTGAGGAGGGATTTGAAGGTACAAAGGGAGGGGGCGAGGCGGATGTGGGCAGGGAGGGAGTTCCAGGCATGGAGGGCAGCTAGGGAGAAGGGACGAAGGCGGTTAGGGGAGCAGGGGAGGCGCGGGAGGGCAAGAGAGAGGACAGAGGAGGAGCAGAGTTCACGGAAATTAGCGCAGAGAGGTAGGGGGGAGCAAGGTTGTGAAGAACTTTATAGGTGAAGACTAGGAGCTTGTGCAGGATTTGTTCAGGAAGGGGGAGCCAGTGAAGAGAGGAGAGGAGGGGCTGCATGTGGTCGAAGCGACGGATTTATTGCCATACTTAATTTTCCCCATTGTTGTTCTGTAAATGTTCAGTCTAAATTAATAGCTTTGTTAGTGGATACAAATTCTATTGCTCTTGAACCACAGATAGTACTGGTGCCCAAGAATAAAAAAGGGTCAGATTTTTTTTAAGGAAGTGGAGGGAGTTATTGTAATAATGAAAATGATATGCACACCCCATCATCTTTGGTACCAATATTGTTATATGCAAATAACACTTTTCCATTATCTAGAGCTCAGCTAGGACTTCAGAGGGCTATTTTTGCCTTTGAACAATTATGTATTAAGAATAATTTAAGGTTTAACCATCGGAAAATGAAAATTATGGCTTGGGGTAAAAGGACACTAAATTTAGCATGGAAATTGGGACAAGTTAAACCGGAGCAGGTGAAGAATTATAAATATCTGGGTCTCATTTTCACTTCTCCTTTTTCAGTCTTTACAACAGCAGCAGTCTAAAAGCAGATCTACACAGGTAGCTGGAGCAATTATAAAAGTTCATGCTTCAGTGGCAGGAAGGCAGATTGGACCACCATTAAGGGCATTTGAGGCAAAAGTGAATTCTCAGCTATTATATGGAAGTGAAGTGTGGGGGTTTTCTGCCAAAGATTAAATTGTGATAACTCAGAATAAGTTTTTAAGATCTTTGTTGATTCTTAACCCTTCATTTCCAGCAGGGTTTTTTTGTTCTTGTTTTTTTGTGTGTGTGTCAGGAGACAGGGATTGAGTCTATAATGTCTAAAATATATATTAGGTCCATGAATGTTTGGTTCTGTCTATTGACTCTTTCACCTTGTAGATTTACAAAGATGGCATTATTGGAAGATATGAATCTTCCTGATTTAAGTAAATCTCCATGGTTACTCTTTATTATTAAAATTCTCAGATACTCAGGATTTAATTACTATTCATTTGAAACTAATCATTTTGGGGGTGGTTTCAGTTGAAGAGAAGAGACAGTTATTCGAAAGAATTTGTGATATAGAGAACCAGACAGATTTAGGGTTAGGGTTAGTTTTTCCCATTTAGCACCTCTTTATATTCATTTAAAGGCACAAAGGGGCATGGAGAAATATCTCCATCTAAATATAAAGTGTAACCTTCGTAAAGCCCTCACTAGATTGAGTCTTGAACAGATGCCTTCAATGGTTCTCAATGGGCGTAGAACCAAGAAACCTAGGGAGATGAGATTTTGTCCTTGGTGCAGTTTAACCGTTGTAGATACGGTACACTATTTGTTAGAGTGCCCGATTTATAATGACATCAGACTGTGCTATTTGCATCCTTTCCCTTGTTATATTAGCTCATCCTCGACGTGGGGGAAAACAATTTTGATCTTACAACAAGAAAGGAGTCTTATTTATAGATCAGCACTTTTTGCTTTAAGAGCTGAACGCTTGAAGCGAGATTATATTTTAAGTGGTATTCCATAGTTTCATTATGATGTGATTTTATGTTATTGATTATCTTTTTGTATATTTTGTGTTGTCTGTTTTTTGTCTTGGTGTGTGGCGAGAGCCAATTTCCAATAAACTGAAACTTCCTGGGTCCATTGCTACACCTGGATCGTCTGGTTGCGGCAGTGGCAAAGAGCACATTTTTGTCTGGACAAGACCGAGGTGATGATGGTTGGCCAACCTTGTGACTGGGGGTATTTTCAGACATGCTGCATCACTACTGGAAATCAGGGAGGGGGCAGAGCCAGGATGGGGCTGAGTGGTGCATTGTGCAGCTGCACACCCCCTCCCCCCCCCCCGTGCTCCCACAGCTGCTCGCCCCCATGGAGACGGGTGGATGCAGCGGCCAATGAGGCCGTGAGCCCGACCACTAACGGTGACTGGGACCACAATCAGGAATGGGCTAAGGTAACAGATGTTACTTTTGGCCCTTTCCTGATCATGGTCAATCTAACCACCATTTGGACTCTGCAGCCAGCCCGGAACCGTGGTTAGAATTGATCCCTGCTGGGTGTTCACTGTGATGAACATCTGGCAGGGATCGATCAGACATTACGGGGATCACAGCCACCCCACAGTATTCCCTGTGATTCAGTGGGGTTCACTGTGATTCCGTAACGTTTGAAAATACTCTGGGTGAACATTGAGACATCCGCCATTGATGAACTCCAGCCTCCTTTGATCACTCAGGTTCGCAGCTTTGGGGTGCTCTTGGATACATTGCTGCGCCTGGATCATCAGGTTGCTGCAGTGGCCAGAAGCCCTTTTCACCAACTCTAGGAGTGTTTTTTAAATGAGACGCAACCACGCATAGCCACTCATCAACCACCCACACAACTGCTCATGTGAAGGTGGAGGTGCACTCCCATGATCCATGGATCACCCACTAATGGCCATTCACAGGGCACCATAGAAAAAGCCAGAGTGTCACATGCGGGGAAAGCAAAACAGCGTGTTGGGCACCTATGCATCCCTGGCCCGTTTGAATCAGGGTGCCCACCCTTGCCAGCAGACAGGTCTGCAGCCCCACTGACTCCCTGTCCTGCTCCCGGTCCCACCAGGTACACTTAAAGAGGTAATGGCTGCCCATGAGAGTTGCTTCGGGGGCCAGCCCATGGTGGCAGGAGTGTGTGGAGGCTGCCTGCATGACTGCGGTGTCCACCCAGGGAGCTTCCCATTAGAATCCTTTCCCACTCACTTGGTGCGTGGGTGCTCCGTGGCTGTACCACTCAGCAGACATGCCCCCCGAGCCAATTTTTTTTAAAGGGTGAGAAACCCCTTTTTTTTTTTCTTTTTTTTTTAAAATCAGATTCAGATCTGGCCACCATCATCTATGCCTTCATAATCTTGAGACTAGACTACTACAGCGTGTTGCATGTGGGGCTGCCCTTGATGACTGTTTAGAAGCTGCACCTGGTGCATAATGCAGTAGCCCGCCTTCTATTGTGGGCGAGTCTCCAGGAGCACTTTACACCAATGTTCTGGATACTGCAGTAGCCTGCTAATAGCTTTTCAGGCACAATCATGGTGCTTGTTTTGACCTATAAAGTCCTAAATGGTTTGGGCCCCAAATACCTGAAAGACTGCCTCTCTGTTCATGTCCCATCGTGGCCTCTGAGGTCAGCCAGGAGTGCCCTCTTGTGGGTATCATCTGTCCAGTAAGACTTTCGGTGGCTACCCCACAATTATGGAACTTCCTTCCCTTGGAGGTTTATCGAAGCCCAAGCTTACTTGTCTTCCAGAAGCAATGCAAGACCTTTTTGTTTGGCCAGGCATTTGGCAAACAGGGGTAGGAGCTGGGGAGTTGTAGATTAGAGGTGATCAACTGCAGCACAGAGCATATTTGAAGTCCTATGCCATAGCAGTGAGGGCAGAAAAGAAGTGATTCTTTGCTGCACTCATTGCATCTGCTCAGTCTCATCCAACAGAGCTGTTCCAGGTGGTGAGAGGTTTGGTCGGTCCTGACTGTCTCCACCTGGAACCAGATTCGTCCACAGCCCGTTGTGACATGTTTTTGAAGTACTTTGCAGACAAAATTGCTCACATTGAGCATGACTTTGCCACCATGTGGCTGAGCCAGAGGTTAGGAATGCCCTGTGTGGTCAGGTTTTGTGGGATGATTTTCAACTGGTGTTGCCTGCCAATCCGGCCGATGTGCTGGGGTCTGTTCGAGCCACAACTTGTGAATCAGATTCTTGCCTGTCTTGGTGGTTAGTAAGAGCTACCAGGGAGACAGTGGGTCCAGTGCTGGCACGGGTTATCAACGCCTCCCTTTGGGAGGGGAGGGTGCTGGTTTGCTTCAAGGAGGCTGTGGTTCAGTTCCTCCTCAAAAAGCCATCACTTGATGTTGATGCCCTGGCTAGTTACCAACCTGTCTTAAACCTTCCCTTTGAATGGGTAGGGGCTCGTCAGCTCCAGGCACATTTGGATGGCATTGGTTTTCTTGGTCCCACGCAGTCTGACTTTCGCCCGGGTTACGGCACGGAGACAGCGCTCATGGCCTTGGTTGATGACCTTGGACCTCCTCATGGAACTGGACAAGGGTCGTATGACTCTGTTAGTCCTATTAGCTCTATCAGCAGCCTTCAACACTGTTAACCATGAGTTGCTGGTGACTCGTCTGCAGGACCTGGCGGGGGTGGACGGAACCGTTTTACAATGGTTCCGCTTCTACCTCGCAGATAGATCTCAGCGGGTGGTGCTAGGGGACTGTACTTCGTCCCCTGGTGGCTTCCCGTGTGGGGTCCCGCAGGGTTCTATTTTGTCCCCTCTCCTGTTTAATGTGTATATGAAGCCGCTCGGGGAGGTTGTGCACAGCTACGGGGTCTGTTGTCATCAATATTTCAATATGCGGATGATACCCAACTGTATTTGTCATTTTCATCCAATCCAGGCCCCGCTATCTCATTGCTGTCTCGGTGCTTGACCGCTGTGGGGGATTTGATGAGGTCAAGTCAATTGAAGCTCAATCCCGATAAGATGGAGGTGATTCTAGTTGGTGGGATGTGCGATCTGAATGAGGTCTCCCCCATTATTGGGGGTGTCCGTCCTCCTTTGACTCCATCTGTGCGAAACCTAGGAGTGCTCCTGGATCCACAGCTATGCCTGGTTTTCAGGTGTTGGCTGTAGCCAGGGGTGCCTTTTGCCAACTACATCTGGTGAAGAGGCTCCGCCCATATGTCTCAGATTCCGATCTCACCTCTATCATCCATGCATTCGTCACCTCGAGGCTAGACTATTGAAATGTGCTCTATGTGGGGCTGCCCATGGTGATGGTTGGGAAGCTTCAGCTAGTGCAGAATGTGGAGGCCCGCCTCCTTACTGGGACGGGCTGCAGGGTTGGGAACACATAACTCCTATGCTCCGAGCACTGCACTGGCTACCTATAATTTTCTGGGCCCAATTCAAAGTGCTGGTGTTAACCTTTAAAGCCTACACAGCCTAGGCCCGACTTATCTGAGTGATTGCCTCCATCCCCAGGGCCCAGTGGAGTTTCACCTCAGCCTGAACCTTCTCGCCTTCCGACAAAGCTGTAAAACCTGGCTCTTCCACCAGGTGTTTGGCGGGGGAGGAGGGGAGGGTGGAATGGGTGTTTTTGGGTACGGTGGAGGTATTTTATACACTCGTGATTTTCATGCTTTCTATGCACATGATTCGAGTTTTAGTATTGTATATGATTAGAGTTTTTTTAGTATTGTTTTATATTGTTGTTTATTTTTTATGCTGTATTTATATACTTTTATATTGTAATTGTTGTTTTTTGTGACACTGTAAGCTGCCCCAAGTTGCTTGTAGCAAGAGGGGTGAGGTAAAAATGGATATATAAAAATATATATAATATAAAATATATAAAAAACACAAACCTACCCTGACCTTTTTGCAGCCAAGGGGAGACACTCTAGCCTTCTGAAAGGTATAGACAGATATAAGTATGAGTTAAATATACAAATATCTATTTCTTCTGGGATAAATTACACATATTGATTAAATCTAATGCCCTAGACCATGGTTTGCCTAGTTCATTTCAAAGCAGCTACTTAACATTTTTGATTTTGGGACTCAGGGAAGAGTCTACACCAGGTGTACCCATGGCTCAGGAGTTCAAGTGCAGCTCTTGGCCAGGGCTGGTTCTGTGTCTTATTTCATTGCACCCAAGTCCAGCAGCTGAATTGTGGTTATTCCTCAGAATCTCACAGCCAGGCCTGCAGAATACCAGCTCCAACAGCCAATCACAAAGCAGGTGTGTATCAGGGCTGCTTGAGAGAAGCAGGCAGCTAGAGCAAAGTTAAGCTACAATGGTGCAAGAAGCCACAGCCAAGAAGCTACAGGACCAGGTGTTGTAAAGCTGTTAATGAGATTCTGCAGCAGTCAGTTGAGGAGAACACCTGAGGAGTGAGGACAGGGTGTTTGCTCTAGCTGCCTGCCTCTCTCAAGACTTTGAAGAAAATCTGAGCTTTGAGGAGTGGACATTTAAGGGCTTCACTGGCAGCTGCTGGGGGCTGGTTGTTTGGCAGCTGGCATGAAGCTGCTGAGCACAGAGGAAGACAGGCGAGGAGCTCTGAGGAAAGAGGCTTCTCCAAACCAAGGGTCAAGACTGCAAAGGGTTTCAGGAAGCCAGTTCAGGAGAGAAACAGCATCACAGAGATCTAGACCCCACTGATCCACAAAGGAAGATAGAGTTCGTTGGAGTTCTCAGGTTAGGCAAACTCTGCCATTGGGCCTGGTGCCCCTCTAATGCATTTGTTTAAGACTCAACATCAATTTGAAAAATATCTTATGGTAGTCACCAATTATAAGTTACATAAGTCTCTTACTTTGTTGCGATTTCAGTTAATGCCCTCCTCTTTGACAGAAGGTAGATATAATCATATCCCCTATGACTTGTGCTTTTGCCCATGTGGCCAACAGAAATGCGAAGACCTGACTCACTATATATTTGACTGTCCTTTCACGTCAGATGCCAGACAGAAATTTTTAATTGCGCTGTCTCCAGAGAAAATCTATTGGGGTCAGCCTTTAAGTTTGGCTTATGCATTAGCAAACCCAAACTGTGAAAAGATTCTTAAGGCAGCTAATCTGGCATATGCTTTAAGTACTCAGAGACATCGGACTATTAACATGTAGAATACTATGTGTGTAAATTTCTTAATTGTTTTATAGTTTTCTTTGTTTAATTCACGCTATCAGCAGCAGGGGTCAAGTATCGGCAGCTCAAACCCCGGGAAGGGCAAGGGAAATTTTAAATGTCCTTGTATAGCTATCAGAGTCAATCATTGTCAGGGCCCCGATTCTTCCGTGGAATTTTTTAAAAAATTCCGCGGGAGTCAGGGCCCAATTCTGCGCCTCGGCGCAATTTACCATGCGGGGTGGGGGGGGCTTGGCTTGCCTCCTCCCCCCTCCCCGATCAAACCTTCAGGGCTTCCCAGCTGCCGGGGTTTCCCCTCCCCAGCTGCCGGGGCTTGCTTGACTCCCCCCCTCCCTTTTAGAAAAGGAATTGCCTTACCAGTGATAGCAGCAGTAGCTGCTCCGTCCAGCGCGCTCGTACTTCCTGGCCCCTCCCGACGGGGTCTCTCAGGGCGACGCAGCCGGATGACGTCATCCAGCTGCATCGCCCTGAGAGGCCCCGTCAGGCGGGGCCAGGAAGTACGAGCGCGCTGGACGGAGCAGCT